>PVIY010043112.1:0-20525 GCA_004026745.1 Myrmecophaga tridactyla
GATATGGCAGGCGAGAACTCTGCCACCACGGCCCGCCCAAGAACTGTTTTGTTTTTTTTTTAATGTTCTTTTTATTGTGAAATATAACATATATACAAAAAAGGAATACATTTCTCAGTAAATTTTAACATGTAGTTATAGAACAGATTTTAAAGTTTGGTATGGGTATGGTTCCATGATTTTTTATTTTTTTCTTCTAGCTGCTCCAAGACATTGGAGCCCAACAGAAATACCACTATCATGATTCAGCAGTCATACTGTTTTGTTAAATCCTATCTTCTCTGTTATACGCCTCCTTCTCTTCAAATAACATATATATACATAAAAGCAGTAAATTTCAAAGTATATCGCAACAATTAGTTGTAGAACAGATTTCAGAGTTTGGTATAGGTTGCAATTCCACAATTTTAGGTTTTTATTTTTAGCTGCTATAAGGTACTGGAGGGTAAAAGAAATATCAATATAATGATTCAGCACTCATACTCATTTGTTAAACCTGATCTTCTCTGTATAACCCCACTATTACCTTTGATCTTTTTCCCACTCTTTAGGGATAAGAACTGTTATTTTAAAATTTTATTCTTTCAAATTCTTCTTTATGCTCTCCTAGTATCTTCTTAATATCCTTTATCTCTTTAGCTATCTCATTGAGATTATTTAGGAGATTTGTTTGATCTTTGGTTAGTTCCAAATTTTGTATCTTCTCTACCTTTTTAAAAACTGTTTTAATTGTGTAGTATAACACATATGCAAAACAAAGAAATAAAAAAGCAATAGTTTTCAGAGCAGTCTTCAACAAGTAGTTACAGGACAGATCCCAGAGTTTGTCATGGGCTACCATACCATCCTCTCAAATTTTACCTTCTTGCTGATCCAGAATATAGGAGGCTAGAAGGAATAAATCTTTTTTATCACCACAATCGACTTTCTTTCTTTCTTTTTTGTGAAAAATAACATATATACAAACAAGCGATACATTTCAAAGCACAGTACTACAATTAGCTGTAGAATATATTTCAGAGTTGGATGTGGGTTAAAATTCTACAATTTTAGTTTTTTACTTATAGCTGCTGTAAGATATTGGGGACTAAAAGAGATATCATTTAATGATTCAGCAGTCATATTTATGTGATAGACCCCACCTTCTCTGTATAACTCCACCATCACCTTTGATCTTTCCATCCCTCTCTTTAGGGGTGTTTGGACTGTGACCATTCTGACTTTTTCCTATTGGGAGGGGCTGTCACTAATGTTCGCCTCCAGCTTTTAAATTTGGTTGTTTGGCTTGGACATATCTTGTTTCTTAGTATGTCTTGTAATTTTTTGGTGGTATCTGGTCATCTGATTATCTTGATGAGATTATTTTGAGGTTGTTTTCCCTGTCTTGTCTAAGATTCTGTTGTTGATTGGGTTTGTGTTAAAGCTCATCTTTGGCACTGAGTTCATCTTCAGTGTCTTTCACTTCTATAGGAACTGTTGTTTTTTAAATATTTTTTATTGTGAAATATATATATATATAAAGCAAAAAATTTCCAAGTACATTTTAACAAGTCGTTATGGAGCAGCCAAAACAGTGCCAGGGTCCGATGCAGGGTGAACAGACCAGTTCCTAAAAGCCTTGGTGAGAGGGTCAGGAACACAGCTTCCCAAGACTGTCCTTTCCCCGTCCTCCCAGCAGATGGCGCTCTTTGCAAACCTGTTTCCCACGGTCCTACAAAGGCAAGTGTTCTAGTTTGTTAAAGCTGATGGAATGCACTGTATCAGAAATGGGTTGGCTTTTATAAAGGGGATTTATTAAGTTACAAGTTTATAGTTCTAAGGCCATAAACATACCCAGACTAAGGCACCCAGAGGTAGGTACCTGGATTCAAGGAAGGCACACAGCTGGCACCTGCAAGTGCTTTGGCTTTCTGGTGGCAAACAGCTCCGCAGGGGTGTTTTCTTTCTGCCTAGCCAAGAGACTGGGTCTCGTGCTGCCTCTGAAGCTTTTACAAAATGCTTCCCTCTTAAAGGACTCTAGTAAGGGTCCCACCTTTGAATGGGCGGGGACACATCCCCATGGAAACCACCTCTTGAAATGTCCCACTCACAGGTGGGTGGGTCACATCTCCATGGAAACAACTTAATGAAAAAGATCCCTCCCAGCAATATTGAATCAGGATTAAAGAACACAGCTTTCCTGGGGTACACAACAGTTTCAAACCAGCAAGTTTCGTTTTAGCCCCGTGTCCCCTCTGTTTCTGAGGCGGGTAGAAATAATGGCATTGCAGTTCTGCGAGTGCCTGTCTAGAAAGGACCAAGGCTGTGGGACCCTGGGGTCCAGTTTGACCAATGAACAGTTGGGTCAGAACTCTGCCACATCCTCCTGTGTTCTCAGGGGGAGGGTTTCTCCGACTCTCCTGGCCTGCAGTAGCCAGCCAGGTGGGACCTGGGCCAACCCGAAGCTTCTCTGTCACGTGGGAAGGAGCTGTGGTGTCTGCTGGCCCTTCTCTCCCAGTTTCATTACTTCCAGCTCCTGGCTTCAGTGGCTTCCTCTCTCAGCTTCAGTGGATGTGTCCTTGTGTCTCAGCTTTTCTGGGGTTTCTCTGAGCTCGCTGGACTCTTCCTGTGTATCTTTATCCTCTTGTAAAGGACTCTAGTAAGGCAGTTAAGAGCCACCTTGAAAGGGTTAGACTATATCTCAATTGAAATAACCTAATCAGGCGGTGGCCCCCATGATAGGTCTGCATCCACTAGAGTGGATTAGAAGTACATGGCCTTCTCTGGGCATATACAGCGTCTCACACCACCTTATCTCGGAACTCTCAGCCACGTGCACTATTGACAGCCCCGGCCATCTTGCCCCCTCTCCTCTGGATTGCTGACATGTAGTTATTGTCGACTTGTCGTTAGTTGCACGGATGGACTTAACAAACTTTCATCTCTGCTTCTTGATTCAGCAATATCACATTGTGGTGTCCACATGACTGCATGGAAATTAAGTGCCTGTGATGGGGAAATCACCTCTCTTTCTCATTTCTCTTCTGAGAGTTCTGTTTTTGGTTTGATATCAAATTTGATAATATTTACTGTTTGGCCACCCTGCATAAACAACCCCTGCTTTAATTATATGTTGATTCTCAGTGTTGACAATAAGTTCACTGAGCACATTGCTGTGAAAATTAATATATTTATTTCACGAGTGTAGAGTGCTGGGACATAATTTCCTATTCTTCAGGACTAATTAAATGACCCCCATGGCCTCATCAAAAGAAATTGTACCAGTGTTAAGAACCCAACTGATCCTTATTTCATACACAGTTGTCCAACACAGGCCTCGATTTCTCTGTAGTTTATTGTTTGTCCAGGTTTCTCTAATTACCTTCCCTTTTCCTTGGAGAGAAGAAATACATGCTTCATCCTGTCGCTAAGTCTTCCAGTTTTCTCCTCGTTCCATCTACTGGGACACATTTTTCTGGTTTTCTTCTTGAGGGAATCCCGGGGAGTCCCTGACTTCTGGCCCCAAAGTGGACGAGCGGCTTCCTAGAGCTTCTGCAGAGATGTTCCCGGCATTCCTCCCAGGGTCTCCTAGGTTAGTGCCACTTCCCAGGACCCACTTCTCCTTCCTTCAGAGTTTTCAGCCTCATTTCCATCCACAAGTAACTTCTTCAAAGAAGGGCAGGGTTCTTGGGTCTTTTCGTGTCTGAAAATGACCTCATTTTGCACTCACTGTTGCATGAACGTTTGTCTGATATCTAGGTCCAAAGTAGTTTTTATTTAGAGTTTGAAGAAATGATTCCACATTTTTGTAGCAGTGAGTGTGGTTGATAGCAAGTTTGGTGCAAGTCTGATTCTTCATTACTTTATAGATGGGTTTTTCTTTTCTTGGAGCTTTCAGGATAGTCTGTTTATTTTTAAAATTCTTAAATTTTAGGAGATATGTTAGGCACCGGTGTCTAAACATAGATTGTTTTTACTTTCAGTCAACTCTTTTACTCTAAAGACACGTCTCCCTCTGTAGTTCTTGCACCTTTTCTTTCTCTGATGTTTTTCTTCCGTCATTTCTAGGGTCCTTTTTCCCAGAGCCCTTCATAGTTTCTGTCTACATCTTGTGCTATATTCTGGAAGATTCCTTTAGTTTATCTTCCAGCCATTCAATTTAGTTTTTAATTACAGCAAAGTTATTTTTTAATCTCCAAGAACATTTCCCTGTTACCTGCTCGCTCCATTATTATTTTTTGTATGGTTGCCCCTCTTTGGCGGACTGTTCATATTTTGGAACAGCTTATACACATTTTCAGAATTTGCCAGTTCTCCAAGTAGTTTGTGACGTTTAAAACCCACTGACCTAGTAGTTATTTGTAAATTTTACCATTAAATAGAATGGTTGGTATAAGGGTTTGTAGGGAGCATTGTATTCTGGTTGGCTGGATAGTCCACTGATAACGAATTTTCTTCTGGGAAAGAGCTGATTTTTCAGCCCTCAGTTGACAGTGGGGCCCAGTGCTTCCCTTTGATTCCAGTCTCCTGTGCCACGTGTTTCTTTCTTTCTTTATTTTTATTACTCCAAAAACAATTAAAAAATAAAAGTAGAAAACAGACCAAAAACCAAAAAACCCCAAAAAACAACAGACCCATGGCCTCTGTGAGTGGCGCCCTCCTTCTCCACACCCCACCAGCCAGCGACTTCAGCTGCACAATTACAGCAAAAATCCACGATGACTGATGATAGACTTTTTTTTTTTTTTTAAGCAAAAAAGGAAATTTATGGTTCATCCTGGAAAAGTCCAGGATGATACACTAGCTTCAGGCACGGGTGGATCCAGGAACACAAATGACATTGATGGACTGTTTGTTTTTGCATGGGCAGGCACCGGGAAATGAACCCCGGGTGGGCATGGCAGGCGAGAGCTCTGCCACTGAGCCACCGTCGAGCCACTGTCACGCCGCCCAATGGACTGTTTTAATTGCAATGCTTTGAACGTTTTTCAGATGTTTATCGAGCCTTTGTATTTCTTGGTTTGTTAGTAACTGATCAGTGAATGGTAGCTTTGAAAGGAAACAGATGGGGAGGAGGGAGCTCGGCAAGTCATTCTCCTGAATTCCGGGTTTCCTAAAACGCTTCACTTCCTTCCCTGCTGCCCACGCCTGCGTTGTCTGGAGCTCGTCCTCCTTTCCCACCACAGCAAGTAACAAATCCACGGACGTGGCTGTGTTCAGCTGGGAAAGGAAATAATTCGGCCAGGCCCAAATAGGCAGGGATGGCTTCTGGGAAGCTGCAGCAAATGCTCCCTAGAGAGGAAGGAGACCTGTTGGCAGCTGCTGTCCTTTCTGCCTCTGGCCTCTTCCTGCCAGGGCGTTAGGCATTTCTACCCTTTTCATTAAACTGGTCCAAGTGCAGCGAAGTCACCAAAGAGGCACCTCTTTGGAAGTTACAAAGCAAGTGCTTCAGAAATGCAGGTATGCTCTGCATCAGGTAAAAGCCCTCTTTATTTGGCCACGCTAAAATACTTCAAACCTGGGTGCAGGGGTTGGCATCAGCTGCAGTCTGGAGCCTCCCTGCCCTTCAGTTCTTGGTGGTGCCCGTGGACTTCCTGCCTTGGGCTGTCCTTCCAGAGGCAGCTTCCCCATGCGCCCCTGGCCGGGGTGAGGCTTCCAGCAGGCATGGGGCTGTGTCTCCTGGGGCCTATTGGGAACGGGCCCAGCTGTCCCGGGGCCAGCAGGCGGACACGTGCAGGCAGAGCTCTCCCGGCAGGGTCAGCAGTCCTGGGGTCCCAGCCCACCCTGCCCCACCCGGGGGGACGCCTTGAGGTCCCCAGCGCCTCCCCATCTGCCTGTGCCATCAGGAGGCTCCGGGGCGGCTCCTGAGTCACCAGCCCGCGGGCCTCGAGAGGTGACTGGTCTCCCTTGGTGCTGAAGCCGGGGCTGGTGGCGCGGGTGGGGAAGGGGCTGCTGCCCGGCGTGCACGTCATGTCTCGTTCTCCGCCGGTGCCAGTCCTGGGGGAGGTGTTGTCCCAGCCCAGGGCTCCCCCCACCCTGCCCCTGTACCTCCCAGGCCCAGACAAGAAGAGGTGATCCAGGGCTTGCTGCACCCCCAGGGCGGGTGCACAGGGCTGGGCCGGGCAGGGTCCCCCCACCTGCTCCCCACCCCAGGCTCTGGGAAGCGCTCGGGGGGGGGGGTGGTGAACAGCCCCTGCCCCACTGGGTCCCCTTAGGCCTAGCACGGGCATGGAGGGCCACCCCAGCCCTCTCCTCAGATGACTCTGGGGAGAAAGGATGAAGATTTGGATGGCCTAACATTAAGTCATTTTCCTAAAGGTAAAAGACAGCATCAGAGAAACTAATTTTGGTGAGAGAGAGAGAAAGAGAAAATGATTATTTTCCCCATATCCGAGTTTGTGGCCTGAGAGTCATTCCACCAGAAATAAGCTTTCGTACCCTGAGGTCGTTTACATTGGCAGCCCATTTGCTTTCACTGTGGTCAATTACTAAGAAGCAGAAGACTCCAGAACTTCCCGTCTGCGGGCGGGTACTGTGACTTGTACGCCACGAGGGGCAGGTTAGGGCAGGGATGAGGAATGTTTTCTCGTTTGCTACTTCTGAACTTTGACTCTGTGTAATTACAGCTTTTCTTTTTCGCGTGCAATTGATCTTTCTTTATTGAAAAATATCCAATAACTGTTTAAACACTGCCTTCCATCCCAGTAATTCTAGGCCTCAAAAATGTATTTAACTGAAGGACCCACTGCAATGTGCATCTGCTCTCCTGACACAGGCCCTGGCACTTCACTGCCACAGGAGAAAAGCTCAAAGGGAGTTCTGGGAAGGAGAATACATTATTCAAAGGCAAGACAGGACACCAGCATACACGCGTGCACACACACACACACACAAAGGCTGGCGCTGGCTGGCTGCCTGACCCCATGTGCAACCTGCCTTTCTACTGCCATCCCAGCTTGAGGAGCCCAAGGAGGGATCCCTACAGGAGGCGTGGGGCAGCATTTTTGTCCCTCGGTTCACACCTTAGTAAATGGTTGGGCCATTCGCCAGCTGCCCGTTCCCATGGTGTAAATACGCCCCGCATGGCCGATCTCAGGCTACCCACGGGAGGTCACCGAATGTGGACCTGGGAAAGGCCCACACAGTGGGTTCTTGTGGGCAGCACGCGTGGGACCTGGCGCGTCCCTGGGTGGTTTCCTACATGCCTCCAAGTTCCCCCACCCCAAGGAGTAATGGCACTAGCGATCTCTTGCTTCATGACAGATTACCCCAAATTTAGCCACTTATAACAACAAATCTCTATAATCTTACAGTTTCTGTGGTCAAGTGTCTGAGAGCAGTGTAGCCGGGCGACCTGACTCAGGTTCTCTGGAAATTCTGCAGTCAGGGCACCGGCCAGAGCTGCAGCCATCTGAAGGTTGGAGCGGGGCTGGGGAGCTGCTTCCAGGCTGGCAGGAGGGCTTGGCTCTCCACCCCTTGGGCCTGACAGTCAGGCTGCTCAAGTGTCCTCAGCAGGGCCACTGGCTTCTCCCAAGGGAGCGAGCCAAGAGAGAGACAAGGAGGAAACCACAGTCTCAGCAGCCACACTCCATAGTTCCACCCTACTCTGCTGATCACTGCAGCCATCCTCTGCCTCTTGGGAGGGGCTGACACAGGCGTGCCTACCAGAATCCTCCGGGATCCTTCAGCTGCACAAGGTGTCAGCTCTCTGGCCATTTCGGCCATTCCAAAAGCACTTGGCCAGTGTCGTATGTGTTGCATTGGGGAAGTGCGTGTGGGGTGCTGACATAGTATGCTGCATTCTCTCTGCAAAGTATCTCCTGAGTTTCACCAGTTCTTTCCATCTCTACCTTGGTCCCAGGCGCGGCAGCCTTTCGCCAACGCGATTGCAAAGAGCTCCCAGTGTGACCTTCACCTGGCTGCCTCCCCAGCCTTTCACATGTGACTCAGAGAACATCACGTCCTGCCTGGACCACCCCCCACCCCGCCCGCTGTGGCCTCCCGCAGACCCCTGCTTCCCACCAGTCTCCCCGGGCTGGCAAGCCTCGTCCTCCACGCTCATCCAGTTCTCACACCCAGGAAGCTCTTTCTTGCTTTGAGGCCCTTGCATCTGGCATCTCCTCTGTCTGGAATCCTTTTACCAGGCACGAGCGGGCTTGTCTGCAACTTCTCAGCACACGCGATCCACACGCCTGTCAAGGTAAAGCCTTCCCGCCGTGCCTAGTGATGCTTTACATGTGCCTCTGTTATTTCCCGTGTAGCACTGCTTTTCCCCCCATAATCTGATAGCATCGCATTGACATGCCTAGTCCTTGGTTTTATCCATTTCCCAGCATAAGAACATAAGCTCTAGGTGGACGGGGCCCCCAGTGCTCCTGTTTATTGGCATGTCCAAACGTGTAGACGAGTGTCTTGTCCATCGTGGTTCCTCGGCCAGTGTTTGCTGGATGCATGGAAGAGGTTAATCCCCTCTTATTTCTCTAGGTCCAGTCTAAGGCTGCACGTCCCCCTTTTTTGTGACCCTCTCTTCCCATGGCTGGACAACTAGACAGCGTACTGGTGCAGGCAGAGTGCACCCCCACCCCCCAGTTACGTGGCCCAAGCCTTCCATCGAACCCTTCGTCCAGAGCACAGCACAAATGATAGAAAATGCAAATCTTGACCCCTAAAGTAGCCTGAATTTTTCAAATCAATGAGATTTCACAGTCTGGTAATTTCTTTCTACCCAATCGCCCTTTCTGACAGAAGAAAAAATGGCTTTGGACAGAACGTTTTGGTCAGTGAAAGATAAATTGGAAAAAAAAAATGTCGTAATTTGCCTCATTCTTTGAAACATAATTTAATGTTCTCCCTAAAAGAAAAACGGTAACAGGATAACCTGACTTTCCTCTTCTTACTTCTTCTTTATAAACCCTTCTTGATCCAAATTCTCAAGTGAGCTTTTCTACTCAAAGAATGCTACAAATAGGACTCAGCGATCACAGCTCTTGGGTTTTCCCCTTTCCTTGTTTGCTGTTTAAAAGCAGATAATAAGCTTTGCTAAGCAGCCAGACATTTAGGAAAGTCTCCAAATCTAGCTTCCTCCCCCTGTAAATTGGGAGCTATAGAGATCAACCTAAAATATCAGTATTTGGCCTTTCAGTGGATGCATGCCTAAATATTTTAGATTTGTTATAAAGAATTTGGGAAAAATGGAAAAATGGGCATTTCAGAAACCAGCAGATTCTACCGCACCTGGCCTCCCTTACCGTGCTGAGAAGAGAGGAGGAGAGTGAATTCTGCCACAGGGAGTCTATGCCCAGTGCACCTGGGAGCTCGCTGTTCAGCCACGTTGGCTTCCGTTCAGTCCTTTGTCCTTGCCGTGCGCCTGTTTCTCTGCTCAGAGTCTCCACCTCTGCTCTCCCCCTGCCTCCAGGTTCTTCTCTGCGTCCCAGTAACTCGGCTGCAGCCTACTCCTCAATCCTTCCCTGTCCCCCACCCCCTCCCCCACTAACTCCTGTCCCCGTTGGCGGTTGTCCTAGCCCCACTGCACCTCTGCTGAAACGGCTGCAGTGGCCTGTGCGAGGATGTGACTCATTGTAAAGGGGGAATTGCTGTTCCCTGACCCAAGCCCCTTTGCCCTGTCCGGCTTCAGTGACAGTAGTCTCCCGCCAGCCAGCCCCTCTCGTTTGGCTACTGTGCAGGGGCTGAGAAATGCCTGGGAATTTATAGCCCTGGCCTAGCGCCAGAGCTGGGGAGGGTTCATTCAGGCTCAGGGCAGGACCGTGCATGCAAAGGCGGCTTCTTCGCCTGGCAGGACTGCTTTGGTTATTAACTGGGCGATTCAAAGGTGGCCAGTTTGAGGGGGTCCCGACCATCAAAGGGCTCTGTGTCATCCCAGCGATGGGCAGCCTGGCTGGGGATACCTATGCTAACTCTTTTGCTCTCTGCCACAACGTGATCTGCAGGGCCCAATGTCATCTGGGCGCTGTGCAGGGCACCCTGCTGGCTGCTTAGGGCCCTGCTGTCACGGTACTAGGACCTGAGCAGGCAGGACAAGTCCTCAGAGGGACCCGGCATGCGTGTGCAGCAGCAGGTGGCACATTTATCCTGCGGTGTTTCTGGGGCCTGCCACCCTGCTGACGTGCTGAGGGGTCCACTGACCTGGGGCAAGTTGAACCAAAAAGGACCCTTCACCAGGCCCAGGCTGAGGAAAATGGCCGGTCACTGGGGCCATGTGACCTGGAGGAGCCCTCGGTGCTGGAGGCATGTCGTTTCGATTCAGTGGCCTGTGTGGTCTCTGGAGACTCCAAGGAAAGAAGCTCAGTGCAGAGCCCAGGGTTCTGGAGCCAGGCCGTCCCGCACCACCAGGGAAACGGTCACCCCTCGGAGCCTCTGGTGGCCCAGCCGCAGCTGCCCGCCAGAGCCGGGTGTGGGCAGGCCCGCCAAGTCACACCAGTGCCGCTCACAGTGGCACCCCGTTGTAAGACAGGAGGGGACGCCGGGGACAAAGCCCACGTGAGCCCAGCAGACAGAAGTCCACACTCGATGGAGTCCCTCTCGGCTCATCTCTGTGCCCGTGAGAGGTCCCACGGGACCAGGAGAGCCTCAGCCTGACTCAGTGTGGGGTCTGCTCAGTGTGTTGCTGCCAGTCAAACACAGACTGCCCCATGCGCCCCCAGGAAGTGTCCCCTGGAGACAGAGCTGAGCAGACGTGCTCCACGTGGGCAGAGCTTTGCATGGGACCCTTTCATCTATTCACGTTGAGGGGGAAGGGACTTGAGGGGAGGGCAGTGTAGACTCCCAGACAGTCACAAGTGATTCGGCCAGTTGGTCAGGGGCTGCAAAGAGCAGGCTAGGAAGTTTGGGAAGGGGACATCTGGGGAAGGTGCCCGTGGCTGAACCTTCGCGTGGCATGTCAGTGCCCATCAGAGCGTGGCGTGGCCAGCAGAAGATGCCCTCAGCAACCCAGGGGCCAGGGCCACTCCGCCGGGGGAGCCCGCCTGCCCAGGCCCCCAGCCACTTCAGGGCTCACGTGACCAGCTTAGGGACAGGCCACATGAGGTGGCAGAAGTGGGTGATCTCTGGGCCCTGCAGCGTGCATTCTTCTTGCCAAAAACAGTCTAGCTACTGCTGCCACCGAGAGCCTGAACAGTCATTGACTGATGCTGCTCTTGGGCTGTCATATGTGTGTCTTTCAAGGAGACTGTCTAAGGTGGCTTGGAGCTATATACCCCCAGACCAAAAAAGCCACACTCTTAATCCATCCCGTGGGTGTGAACCTATCATAAGTAGGACCCTCTGATGGGGTGTGCCTAAACCACACGAGGGTGGGCCTTAATGCAATATGGCAAAGGAAACTGGACATGGACGGAGAAGCTGTGGGAAGCAACCAGAAGCTGGAAGTTGGTGGAACTTCAGATGAAGGAAGAAAATGCCGCCATGGGCATTGCCATGTGATGGAAAAGCCAAGAAACCCCAAAGACTGCCAACTAGCCAGAAGATTTCAACCCCAGGTGGAAGCAAGCCTTCTGGCCTCTGACACC
The DNA here is from genome assembly GCA_004026745.1 of Myrmecophaga tridactyla. NCBI lineage: Eukaryota > Metazoa > Chordata > Mammalia > Pilosa > Myrmecophagidae > Myrmecophaga > Myrmecophaga tridactyla. Next base: position 11,505 of record PVIY010043112.1, read on the forward strand.
CCGAGCCCATACATTCCAGTTGTTAAGTCAACCTGCTGCCCAGTATTTGTTCTAGCAGCCTAAATGAAAAGTTTCTAATTGCAGCTGTGACAGATGACCATAAACCTAGTGGCTTTGAATGGCCCAAGTCATCTTACGTTCTGGAGATTGGAAGTCTGAAATCAAGGTGCTCACAGGGCTGTGGTCCCTTCTAGTGGTTCCAGGGGAGAACCTGTCGTCTTACCCTTTTCAGCTTCTAGAAGCCACCTGCACCCCTTAGTTCTTGGTCCTGTCCATCTTCATAGCCAGCAATGGCTGGACAATTCTTCCTCACAACACCCTCTCTCTTGTCCTGATTCTTCTGTCTCCTTTTTCCCCTTTAAGGACTGTTGTGCTTACACTGGGCCCACCGGGATAACTCAGGATAACCGACCTTAAGATCATCCTAAAGCCAACTGCAATTTCATGTGTAACCGTTATCCTCCCTTGCCAAGTGACGTAATGTATTCACAAGTTCAGGGCATTAGGACATGGCATCTCCTGGGGCCTCTGCTCTGCCCAGCACAGAGATTAACTAGGTGCTCGGTGGGTAGTTGGGTGCAGGGAAGCCTTCCATCCCTAAAGGGACTGACATGTATTCTAGGAGTGGGGAATGTCAGTCTTGCCTATAGTAGGCTTTGGCCAGCACCCTAGCTGAGGACTCATGGGTGTGTGATGAACGGCATGAGATGCTACAAAACATCACCTTCTGCCAAGAGACCTACTTATTGCAAAAGAGGTGCAAGATGTGCAGGCCACAGGATGCTCTGGCCCTACCATGTGCCACATCAAAGGAGGTATAGCCTTCGTGGTTGTTGACGTGGCTACCTGGAGGTGCGGTGATGCACCGGATTGGAGATGACTCTCGGTGAGGTTGGGGTGTGTCTTTTACAACGCGGTCTATACTGGACCAGTGGCTGCTATCTGAACAGTGTCCTCAATAGGTGGGAATGTATTCTTGTGAATATCTTCCTAGAATACAGCCACCCATGACCTCACTCTCTGTCCCTCCTTGTGACCCCCTGGGGGAATTTATGCTTACTGCGCTGACAACTTGAGTTTCTGTGCATCCGGAGAGAACGTTTTCTGGAGTAGGGAAAATGGACGTACAGTGAGATTTTCATTAAACTATGAATGAGGCTGCCACCTGGTCATTTTAGGCTCCTCGTGCTGCTAGACCAGCAGGAAAAGATGGGAGTTCTCACCTTAGCTGAGGTAATGAGCTGGGGTCAGCACGAGGAGGTGGAGTTGCTGTTAGGTAATAGGAGCAAGGAAGCATGTAGAGCACTCGCTTAGGCACCTGTGGGTGCTCCCATGTCTATTCCTGACTGTGAAGAGGAAACTACAGAAAGCACAACCTGAAAAAGCTATGTCCAGGGGCTCCGAGCCTTAGGGGTGAAGTTCAGAGTCACTCTGCCAGGCCGGCAACCGGGAGCAGTAGAAACGCTAGCCAAGGGCCAGGGGGTCCAGAACAGGTGGTAGGGGAGGGAGGTGAGGAATGGCAGGCATGGCGTAGGGTAGCTGCAGTAGGAGGGACTCGAACGCACTCTACTCAACTTCCTTTTGTTAAGTTTATTTGTTTATTTTTGGGTGCATGGACCAGCAATGGAACCTGGGTCTCCCACTTGACGGGCGAATATTCTATCATTGAACCACCGCCGCACCCCCTTTTGTAAGTTTTTAAATGCAATTTTATTGAGATATATTCCTTTTCCAAGCTTTTTTTTTGTGTGTGAGACATTGTGACCAACGACCATCTTGAAGGACCCATGGCAAGAGGGAGCGATGACAAATAAGTAAAACATGAGCAGAGCTGAGCGGTTCAAGGTGGGCTGGAGCTGTTACTATGGATGCCTTACCTGGATCCCCCCGGATCCCCTTTTGATCACTTCTGCATGCACCCCAGCTCTGGGGTACCTTTGCTTCCTGCAGCCAGTGCTTACAGCTCTTTTGCAGGTGAGTGACCTGGCGTACTGGCCTCCACTCATCCTGCAGAGCCTGGAAGTGCTTGGGAATGCGTAGTCCCCGAGTGGGGTTTTGACATCCCCCTTTGCCTTGGGTTGGGACTTTAGCACAGGGCTTGTACCACTGAGGGATGGTTTACACTCCAGGGTTCTCCCGCGGGAATAATCTGACGTTAACCGCTGCAGGCGTTTTCCATGTGACGTATGCTCCGTAAATGCATGCGGGAAAGGGGCCAATGATGCATGCGGGCTGGGGGGATGGGGGTTCCTAAAAGTGTCCACCTTAAGAGCCACTTCTAACTTCAACGTGGATGGAAAAGTCTGTCCTTAGAGCGCCTGCAGAGAGAGGGCTTTGGATATTGGTGAGCTGCGTTAACAACTGCCATATTCATTCTCTCTGGAGATTAAAAGATAAACAACATGAGTTTACACACGGAGAGAAAAGAATTTATGTGCTGAGCACTGTATTAGGCTTTTAAATATGTTTTTTTTACCCATTCTGTAAGGTGATACCTTATTTTTAAGGTTAGTATTTCCTGTATATTTTTCAGATTTCTAAAGTAACAAATGCTCATTGAGTGAAAGTACTTGTTTGGGAGGAGATACTGGCTCATATCCCACAGTATCTGTGGGATAAAGTAAGGATGCTATAGTAACAATCCCCAAAATTTGGTGACTTATAATCACTACATTACAGAAAATTTGGAAAATACTAAGGAGCATACGGGTGACAATAGATACCATCTATATCCCTGACACTCCAAGAAAAGGCCTGTTTTACATCTGGGGTGTGTCCTTTAAGGAAACCCTATCCTGAAGGGTGGGCAGGATTTCTCCGAATGGACACTTCTGTTTCAATTTTCAGAACTCAATTTCCAGATGGATTGGTGTGACAGAGTGTCTCATTTGGCCCAATTCTTCACCCTTCCTACATGCAAACCCTTTGCCATATAATTTTGCAGTGTCTTCCCATGCTGGGGGGGCGGGGGTCCCTGCCCCACCCCGTCTCTAGACTCCGTCCTGGGACTTGCTTTGGCCAATCGCTATGAGCAGATAGTGATGCCAGCTGAGATTTGAGAAGTGCTTGTGCAGCTGAGTTTGTGCTTTTCTTTGAATCTAGGCTGTCCCCAGGAGAGCGTGCCCCAGGCAGTCTGCTGGAGGGGAAAACAGTGCAGAGGGGACCGGTCCCGGCCACTCCACCCCAGCCGCGCATGTTCAGCCAAGGTGAGCTCACCGGCCGGGGTGCGGCCCACCCAGGCGCAGAGGCAGACCCTTGGCGCTGCACGCCCCTGAGGTTCTGATGTCCCTCTGTTTCGTAAGCCTGTAGCTGATGGCCCCGGGTAGCACTGCTGACAGTATCAGCTTCTTATCTTTGAAGGGATGTGTAGTGATGTCTTTCATTTTTTATATTTGTGATCTGTGCGTTTCGCTTTCTTTACTATCAGTTCAGTTTGCGTTTTATACATTTTGGTAGTCTTTTCAAAGAACCAAATTTTGGCTCTGCCATTCACCTCTGTTTTAAATTTGCTTTCTGGGTTGTTAATTTTTTATTTGATCTTTATTGCTTCCTTCCTTTTGTTTCATTTAGGTTTATTTTTTCTGTTTCTTGAGATGGATGCTTATAAAATTGGTTTTCAGACTTCTTTTGTATAATATGCATTTAACGCTATCGGGTTTCTCTAAGAAAACTCACTGTTGTGGCTACATTATACAGATCTCTTATAGTTGTATTTTCATTATCATCAACATAAATATTTTCTAGTTTTCATTGTAATTTCTTATTATATGCATGGGTTATTTATGTGTATTGCTTAATTATCTACTATTTGGCAATTTTCTAGTTATTTTTTATATTAAATTTCTAGTTTAAATCCACTGCAGTCAAAGAACAACTCTAGGATTTGAGTCCTTGGGAGTCTGTTGAGACTAGCTTTTACTATATAGGCCAAAATATGTTCTATCTTTGATTCACTGCTTTCTCTCTCTGTTTCTCTGCGTACGCTCACACACACACACAGAGCAATATATACATATATATGTATATGGTCATATTTGTTGAGTAATTTGGTCAAACCGTCTACATTGTATTTACCCTTAAGTTATGGATAAAGATACATTAAAATCCCCAATCATGATTGTGGATCCATGTATTTCTCCTTTTAGTTTTTGATATATATGTACACACATATTTTTTATTACAGCTTTATTGAGCCATGATTCACATACCATAAAATTCATCCTTTTTATTTTTTTTTTCATTCTTTTTAAAGCACACAACTCAGTGGTTTTTAGTGTATTGACAGCGTTGCTCAACCATCACCGCTCTGTAATTCCATGCTCACTGGCAGGCTCTCCCCACTCCCCTGGTAATAGTGACCTACTTTTGTTCTCTATAAATTTGCCTGTTCTAGACATTTTGTATAAAGGGAATTACACAATCTATGCTCTCTTGTGTCTGGCTTCTTCCATTTAGCACATTGCTGAGTTGTAAAATGCTTTATGAATCCTGGATCCAAGTTTCTTGACAGCTATGATTTGCAAATAGTGTCTTCCTGTCTGTGGGCTGCTTTCACGTGCGTTGAGGTGTAAACCTTGTCAATTTTGATGAAGCCCAATTTACCTCTTTTCTCTGCTTGTATCTTTGTTGTCATATCTAGGAACTTCTGCCTAATTCAAGTCTTCTAGTAATTTTATAGTTCTAGCTATTACGTTTATGATCTACTCTGAGTTAATTTTTGTATGTGGTGTGAAGTCGGGGCTCAATTTCCTGCTTTGGCCTTTGGCTGTCCCACCACCAGTTGTTGAAAGATTGTTCCTTCCCTATCGAGTTGTCATGGCACCCTTGTTGAAAATCAGTAACTATGGTTTATTTCTGGACTCTGAATCCTGTTCCTTTGCTCTGTCTGTGGGTTCTCATTATGTCGGCATCATGTTGTCTCAATGACTGTAGCTTTGTAGTGAGTTCTGAATCAGGAGGTGTGAGTCCTTCAGTTTTGCTCTTTTTTGTCCAGAAATGTTTTGAATATACTGAGTTCCTTGTGTCTCGATGTGTACTTTAGGATTACCTTATCAAATTCCGGGAAAAAAAAAAAAAAGGCAGCATCACCCCGGGACTTGTCGGAGACGCCCCCTGTGCCCTCATCTCAGCCCAGCTGGCCAGCAGCTCTGGGGCTGGGGCACGGCACGCTGTGTCTTCACCTGCCTCTGGGCAAAGGTGAACAAGCTCAGGCCTGAGGATTCCTCATAAGGGACGGTGCCATGCGAGTGAGGGAAATGGTTCCTTATTAGGAATTACTCCGGTCAGCCAAGAAATTGAGAGGAACAAAAGAGACGGGCAGATGCGGTGTTTTCTCCCTAGCCTAGCAGTCGGTTAGCGCTTCACCAGGTATGGGAGGGGCTTAGAGGGGGGCTGTCAGGCCCTGGGAAGTGTTCTCATGACAGCGGGCATCACAGGTATGACTCTGTCCTTCTTTCCGTCCATATGACGTGCTAGAAATACCTTCTCCCAAGGCCCAGCTGACACATGGCGCTTCAAGGCCCCTTTTGTAGCTAATGATTATAGTAAGTGAAAAGCCCATGATTCCTGGCCTCCCGGGCGCCTCTGGGCTCTGCAGGTCAGCCTCTTCCTCCCCAGGCAGGTGACACAGAGAAACGAGTCTGGCAGGTGCAATGGGGTTTATTTTACTACGCCGCAGCCTTCTGGGCCACGCATTTTACTTCAGATAAATGCGTTTTCCAAGGTGACACCACACAACTATGCCATTAAAAAACACAACTGATGACAATCTATAGATTTTTGTTTTCAGTTTATGCTGGGACGGCCCACCCTCCAAAGAAAAACCACATAACCCACCCCCACCCCTGACGGCTTTTTTAAAATCCTTTTTCCACATCTTGGGACTGACTCTCTGGTTGCGCTTGTGTCTAGAAGCTTCTTTGGCCTTGGCCTGCCATTTCTGGGTGCAGGAGCACTACACCCCTTCGGGCTGACCCCGGCCCGTAGGTGCTGTTCCTCTGACCCGTGGTGGCCCCCTCAGCCCCGCCCCCCACCCAACGCCCTTGGCCGTCTCTCAGATCATATAGAACAGGCCAACACCCCCAGGCTGGAGGGCGGGACGGCAGCCCCCAAAGGATGGGTTTGTTGGTGTTGCTTTTAAGACTTCATCTGATGAACAAGAATATAATTTCTTTTTAACTAAGGAAAAATGTTCCACTTGGTCCTTAAAAATAAACAGGAAATGCAAATCAGATGGATGTCTAGGACACAAGTGTAGGAAAAGAGGGGGGGAAGAAAGAAAGGACATATGGCAAAAGCAAACTTAAGATTTTTAAATTCTCATGTCTACCCCCAGACTCAACGAAGATTCCAGAATGTCCCCTTCCGAGCCCCAGCTTGACCATCAAAGGCTGTCACTGGAAAAGGGAATATTGCATTAAAGCGGAAAATGTCCCTCGCAGGCCCTATTTTTATGTTTTAGTCCTTTATTAGAAATATAGAGAGATGATTATCTCTGTCTCTTTGTCTTTTTGCATTTTTTAACAAATGTTTTTTGGTAGCTGGTCGGTATTATATTTCGACACATAAAATATCCTTCCTAATGTTGCCTCACCCAGTTCAGTGTCTTGCTCTGCCCATCGGAGTTCGTTCCCCTGACTTTACCCCAAAACCAAAACAATCTGTCGTCATCGACTGCTAAAAAAAACCCTCTCGATAAAAAAGCGTCCCTTGGGGGCTGCACAACGGGACCGGCCCTCGGGGCGCGGGGATGGACGGGCGGCGGGGGCGCCTAGGCGGGGTCCCTGAGCCCATCCCGGCCGGGTCTGCGTTCTTTGGCGTTGGCAGTGTCCGCGTCGCGGCACACCCACTTGATGTCCCCGGCGTGGCGGCCGTCGTCGGGGGGCCTGGCCGCGCAGGCGGCGAACTGGACCCTCTTGCCCTGGGGGCGGGGTGCGAGGTGCGGCCGCTGCTCTGCGGGGGGGATGGGGGGCGGTCTCTGCTCCGCGGAGGGGGCGGGGGGTGGCCTCTGCTCCGGGCCCGGCCTGTCCCCGCCGTCGGGCGGCCGCTCCCGGGAGCTGCTGTGGAGCAGGAGGCGGCTGCCCTCCCCGTGGCGGCCCAGGCCGTGGTCCAGGACGGTCGTGCGCTCGTCCTGGGGCGGCGGCGCGTCCCCCGCGCCGTCCAGCAGCTCGGCCTCGGTCCCCAGCCATACCCAGTCGTGCGAGTGGGTGGCGGGGGCCCGGCCCTCGGGGGGCGGCCGCTTGCGGCGGTAGCGGAGGGCGAAGGCGGCGCCGTTGGCGAGGAAGACGAGGACGGCGAGGCAGAAGACGCCGAGCAGCGCGTACATGCCCGCCTGCAGGTCGCCCAGGCCGCGCGCCGCCGGCCCCACGCCGCGCTCCAGCCGCTCCCCGGGCAGCCCTGCGGGCGCCGGCACATGCGGGAAGTCGATGGGGATGCGCAGTGCCGACCCCTCCCGCGGCGGCCGGCCCCCTCCCCGCCGGCCCGGCTTGGGCGCCCTGGTGTCCGGCGGGGGCCCGGCCGGGGTGCCAAGGGGCCCGTGCTGCGCGGGGGGCCCGCCGGGGGCCTGGCCGGGGCGCTGGGGCTCGGGGCCCCTCTGCCGGCGGTCGCTGGCGTGGTTCCGGATCTCCTCCTCTTCTTCCTCCTCCTCCTCCTGGCTGGCGGGGTTGGAGCTGGTGCTGCTGTGGCCGAAGCTGACGGCGACGTGGCCGAGGCCGGTGGCCAGCACGCTCCTGCGCTTGGACTTCTGGCAGGCCTCGGAGATGGCCACGTCCACGCGCACTAGCGCGCCCTGGCCCTCCCCCTCGGCCACCACTGCCGGCCACCGTGGGTCACGGCCCTGGGGAATGGACACCACGGCCTCGTCCAGGGAGGTGGCGGCCAGCGAGAAGTCCTTGGGGTCGTAGATGTCCAGGGGCGTGACCGAGCCGTCGCTGAACTGCAGCCAGGTGCTGAGCACAGCCTCCTGCAGGACAGACGCAGTTAGGGGGGCGCCCGTGGGGAAGTTCGTGTCATGGGGGGACCCAGCAGGGCCCTCTGTTAGCGGGCTGGACCTGCATTCCACAGCCAGGGGCTGATGACCTGGGGGCAGCATCCACGTTACAGAAGTCACCCCGACTTAAACCAGAAGACATGAAGTTCCTCTCCTGCTCCTTCCCCCTCTTCCCTCTCCCTCCCTTTCCTCCAGCTCCTCCCTTTTCCTCTCCCCTCTCTTCTCTCCCCTCTACTCCTCCCCAGGAACCTGCCCAGCTCTGTCATTTTGCAGGGAAGGCTGGGAAAGCCAGCACACACATCCTGTCTTCTAAGGACAACCCTGCTTTACAACAGGATGGTCAGCAGGACCGGCTACCTGCTCTGCAGCAGTATCACCTGCCAACCTGACTCCATTGTCTTGCCTTTGCTGTCCACATGTGGCTTTAGTGGCACTGACCATCAGAGGGACACAGAAGTGAGGAGGAGGGTGAGTTTACCAGGAAGGCTCTGCTCTTGTGGCGGTAGCCACAGCACCACAAAGTATCTCCCGCTGCAGGGAGCCGGCAGGAATGTCTGAAAGCTGTTGGCCTCAGAGTGCCCTGAAGCCCTCTCTGTCCCTGTCCGTAAAGCCCACTCTCCGGTATGTGCCCCTGCTCCCACTCCTCCCGGCCCAGGTGGCACTGGGGGATTGGTAGGGGGCACTCCTCTTGGCCTCCTAGGGGAGGACACCCCAGGGGCAGGGATGTGGGTAGTGATCAGGTCCTAGATCATCCCAGGTGGAGAGGGAGGTCAGGGCTGTGCCCACGGCCATGGTTAGCGAGCAGCAGACTCCGCAGATGGTAGCCTATCTCAGCCCCTCTGCTCGAGACCCCACGGGAGTGGCCACTGCCAGAGCCCCAGTCCCAGGACGGTCACCATCTGCCAGGACAGCCAAACCAGCAGTTCTTTTCCTCTCTCCTTCCCTGGCTCATAGCCAGGCTTTCCTGGGTGTTCACTGGCCCCTTGTCTCGTAGGCCCTGTCCCTGCAGTGGAAGGGGTCCCGGGCACAGTGGG
>PVIY010043113.1:0-20515 GCA_004026745.1 Myrmecophaga tridactyla
GGAAGCTACCTCCTATTGCTAGGTCTTGAAGAAGTTTCCCTACATTTTCTTCTAGAAGCTTCTAGAAGCTTTATGGTACTAGTTCAAAGGTGTTTGATCCAGTTTAAGTTAATTTTTGTATAGGGTGTAAGGTAGGGGTTCTCTTTCATTCTTTTGGCTATTGATTTTCCAGTTCTTCCATGCCCAATTATTGAAAAGATATTTTGTCCCAGTTCAGAGGATTTGGGGGCCTTGTCAAAAATCATTTGACCATAGATTCAGTGGTCAATTTTGCACTCTCAATTTGGTTCCATTGGTCGGTGCTTCTATCTTTGTACCAGTCCCAAGCTGTTTTGATCACTGTGGCTTTAAAATAGGTTTTAAAGTCAGGGAGTGTTAATCCACCCTCTTTGTTCTTCTTTTTCAGGATGCTTTTAGCTATTTGGGGTGTCTTTCCCTCCAGATGAATTAGGTAGTTAGCTTTTCCAAATCTTCAAAGTAGGTTGTTGGAATTTTGATTGGTACTGTGTTGAATCTGTAGGCCAATTTGCGGAGAATTGGCATCTTAACTATATTTAGCCTTCCTGTCCATGAGCAGGGAATGTGTGTCCACATATTTAGATTTTTTCCTTAACTAACTCCTCAGCTAGGTCACTGCTGGTGTATAGAAAGCATTGTGATTTTTGCACATTAATTTTCTATCCCGCCACTTTGCTGAATCTGTTTATTAGCTCAAGTAACTTTGCTGTAGATTTCTCAGAATCTTTCAGGGATAGTATCACATCATCTGCAAATAATGAGAGTTTTACTTCTTCTTTTCCTATCTGGATGCCCTTTATTTGGATGCACTTTACACATTCCAACTATATTTTCTTCAAAAAGAGTAAATATAAAATATTTGTTTTCCTTACATTTCCTCTAATTTTGCATTATTTTAAATGAAAGAACATCATCTCCATGATTTAAAGGATATGTAGATAGTTCTCCAAGTGCTTTAAGTTTATTAAATTTCTATATTTAGGTGCTGTCTAAAACTTCAAGTATGCTATTTTTTTCCTAGCTGGTGTTTTGGTATATAATAGATATTTTACATTAAGAGGCTGTGTGAAGAGGGTGAATGAAAGCATGTTTGAACCCAAAGAATACGTATTTTAAGACCTAGCAAATATTCAGTAAATTGAAGGCTATAAAACATGTTGCCATTTGTTAAAGATCAACATTCTATTCTGATTCTCTGTTTGGAATACCAAATGAGAGCTCCAGTTTTCTCTCTTTAAGGAAACATATATTTATCTAGGTTATCATACCTTGATAAACTTAGCGTTGTTTATACAAACTATCACTCTCTACTCTAAGAATTAGACTTCATTTAGTGGCAATATTTTAGGTTTCCCTGTAGGTGTTGTAGTGAGAGGCTTAATTTGTTCTTTTTCTAGTTAATGATAATGATACCTAATTATTACCTTTTCTGCAAGAATTCCCAAGGTCCTACACACCAGATCTCAGTAAATACCGTTTGTAATGAAAAGATAAATCTATCATGCTATAGAGAATAAAAACACTTTGCATAATAAAGAGAGGATTTAAATGCTCAGTTGAGTGACAGATTTCATTAAAAAACTTATTTTTTTGAATATAGATCAATAAATTAAATTTTTACAATCTAGGTATAGTGTATGCAGATGCTATTCAGGTTTATATGTAGGAAAATCAGGAAAACATTTTTTAAAATACCACTGTATGCTAATTAGAGATGGAAATTCATTAAGGTTTGAATTTTTATTAAGCATTCCTTGATTTTAATACGAATGAGGAGCTGAGAGTTGAAGGTAAAGAATAATTGTAGGTTAGAAACAAAGAAATATTTTATTGGAAATATCATTCCTATTATATTTTGTTTAATAATACAAAGGAAGCGTTTTACAATGTGTAGATCATGGAAAGTAAGTAATTTCAGCATTTTGTTGTTTTTGTACAAAATAGTTAGAATGTAATCCTTCTATTCCTTAAATGTGATCATAAGATTAAGGCAATTAAATCCAGAATTATAATCAATTAATATATTTGTGTAATCCATGATTAACATTTAATATGCACATTGAAAAACTCATTTATGAATTTCTCTCTCTTAAAATAACACCATGAACAACATTTCCCAATATTTTTTATTAAAAATAGTGACTAATACATGTATTTAGGGAAGGCTTGTGTATTTAAATATTACTGGATATAAAATTGTATTTCATATATTGATATAATAAAGTTGAAAGAGACTGGACATTTGAGAAAAATAAATACATATTTCATGCCTAATTTCAACTTCTCTATTAATTCTGATTCATATTGGGCTAAAATTCACAAAAGCTCTTTCCATTGAAAAAGTTCAAATTGACAATATGGAACACAAAGACCATCCAGAAATAGTATCCTCAGAATGTGACCAAATTTCTAAGAGCTAAATAAAAACAATCAGGTCTGATTACCTGCCTAAAGTCTGCAACTTAACAATATATGTATACTATGCTGAAAGAGACTGAGCAAGAGATTATTGCAACGATAATGTAATAAACCAAGCCAACTTAAAACACAATATAATTTTTTATGGATTCATTAAAGATGCATTGATTACCATTCATAATTTTAAACAAAACCTATATCAGAGAAACTTCCAGGTACTTAAAAAAAGATGTTAAATTCATTCTGTTGCAAATAAAGAAGATATAAAGGATTAAGTCTGTGATTCTGACAGCTATGTGAAAAGGGTAAAAGCAGAGGAGGAAAAGCATCTGAAAAGAGATCACTGATGATGGAGGACAAGCACTTGATTCCCAAACATTTCTGAATATTCCCACTTCTTACAAATGGAAAAACAAAAAACGTAGACTATCAAATAACTTTACAGAAAAATGCTTCAACTGAGTTACTTGGCTCTTTCAAATCACTTTAAAATCTATGCACGGTGAAGCCTTTTAAACTTAAAAATAATTATCTATTTTTTTCCCAGATCTGATGTAGTTCAGAAGGAATTTAGCCATGAAGAACCATACACTGGTGACAACATTCATTCTACTAGGACTGACAGATGACCCCAATTGGCAAATTGCAATTTTCCTTTTTCTATTTCTAACATATTTATTGAGTATCACTGGAAATCTGACAATCATCCTGCTCACCCTGGTGGATTCCCACCTCAAAACACCCATGTATTTCTTCCTTCGGAATTTCTCCTTATTAGAAATCTCATTGACAACTGCCTGCATCCCTAGATTCCTGGTCAGCATTGTGACTATGGATAAAACAATTTCCTATGATGCTTGTTTTATGCAATTATTTTTTCTCATCTTCTTGGGTGCATCGGAGTTTTTCCTGTTGGCTGCCATGTTCTATGACCGCTATGTGGCCATCTGCAAACCCATTCATTATGCCACCATTATGAGCAGCAGAGTCTGTACCCAGCTGGTCCTTAGCTCTTGGTTGAGTGGGCTGTTAATAATCTCTCCTGGCCTTATCATGGGCCTGGGGTTGGAAGTCTGTGATGCCAGTATAATTGACCACTTTGCCTGCGACTATTCTCCTGTCCTGAAGCTCTCCTGCACAGATACATATGTCATAGAACTGTTAAGTTTTATTTTAGCCATTGTCACACTCCTGCTAACATTGGCTCTGGTGATACTCTCTTATGCAAATATCATGAGAACAATTCTGAAGATCCCTTCTGCCCAGCAGAGGAAAAAGGCATTTTCTACCTGTTCCTCCCACATGATTGTCATTTCAATCTCTTATGGCAGCTGCATTTTTATGTATATTAAGCCTTCTGCAGAGGAAAGGGTATCTTTAAACAAGGGTGTGTCACTACTCAGCACCTCAGTTGTACCTGTCTTAAATCCATTTATATATACTCTAAGAAATAAACAAGTGAAACAAGCCCTGAAGAATATAATAAGAAATCAAGTTTTTATTACCTTAAAATAATAGCTTTGGCTTTTATAAAAGCATATCACTAAAGCTTATTGAAGAGTGCCACATATGTCAACTACCCTTTTAACATATTCATCTATTATATTTTTGCATGTTGATTATGATTAAAGTCAATCAGAAGCAGTCTTTTAGTCATATTTCTTTTATTATATTTCTTTATCTATTGCTGAAATCACTCAATTCTTTTTAACTTAATTTTTATCTTGTCCAACCTCAAAATATTCAGCTGGGAATTCATTTTGGAAATCCAATATCTCCATATGTTTTGCATATAGATGTGCCTAGAATATACACCATGTTTGAACTCTGTGTTTTTTAAATCTCTAGCAATAGGTATATATTTTAGTCACATGTATGATATTTCCAGGGGTATTCTTGTTTAGGCTTGAAAAGCTTTCAAATTTCTACTCATCTGTAAAGCAAATGAAAGCCTTTTTCATTTAGGTAGTTGTTCTTTTCATCAGAAGCTATTTAAAAATATATAGATAGACTATGCCACAGTCAGACATTAAGTAAACACTGACTCTTAAATTCATTTCTAGGTTTTTAAAATTCAAAGCCTAAGCAAGTAATAACTGTGCATTTGGGCTGTGATGTACATCAATGGGAGTATGTGATCTGGAAAATGAGGGAATGAATAACAACTATCCTAAAATATTTCAAAATCCAAATTATATGTATAATTGTAGGGGACACAAATAATACTTATGTTTGAGATTTTTGAGATATACCTTTTAATATATGCAGATCTGTTATTCATTTTGTAATATTTTGTCATATTTTCTCTCATGTGTGTTTCTTTACAAGTGCCCTTTCATGCTCTGGTATTGCTTTCTTTTTAATACACATATCATGTTCTGAATAAGCACTAATGTTCTAGTTCTCTTGAGAAATCACTCTCTTTTTTATGTTATACTTTTTATCCAGCATGTATCTCAACACCATCATCAAAAGCATATTTCTTTAATTTGCTATTCGAAGGGTGATTTATGGCATTTTATGGTTTCAAATTTAATTTCTCATATAGCAACTCCTTTATCCTCTCTCCATTTACCATGACTAACAGTTCTTCATAGCACATAGAAATAACAGTTAATCTAAGATTAATTATCTATTTCAAATTTTGGAATATCAGGTCTGTGCAAATAGGGCCTTAATTTGTTCACCCCACTATTCACAAAGCCTAGCGCTCTGTCTGGTACATGGTACTGCTCAATTATAGATAATAACAAATATCAACCCTAAAAGTATATCTTTGTAATGTGCTTGAGTATTTGTTTTATCACCCCTTTTAAATATACTTTGTCAGAAGTTTTTCTGAATACCCTCATGTTTGTTTATGGTAAACAAAAGGCACGTATTCTATTTACAAGGGTAATGCTGTTTGTGTTTAAATGAGGTTACAGATATTTCATTTTACTTAACTTTTCAACTCAATCTAATATTTCAATTAAGTTAAGTGCTGTGTTTAATAATTATTACATATTGTTTTTCATAGTTTGAAGTATTTCTATATGTATACATCTATCTCTGTATCTATGTATCTATCAACTTTATATCTGTATTTGCAATTATATTTTACTTTTAAAAATCTTTTTTTCCTGTTAGGTATCTGTGTTTTCTCTTCTTTTCTATGATGACTTTTTCTCCAAGGGTAATAATAATCTTTCACATTTTGGACCCTCTATTGTTTCTACACCTATCTTCTGGCATTTCCTGAATTTTCAGAGAGCTTTTCATATTAGTCCTTTTATCACTGCTTTAATGTGCTACATCAAATTTAGTGCACTCTTAAAGATCTGCCTTGTAATTCTATTTTACATTGTTATTTTTGTAAATGTTTATTATATTAAGCATCCTTCTTTCATGCCATTTGTTATAATCTTGCTTCCTATTCCTTCTCATTATTGGCATAATCAGGTTGTACTTTTCACTGGCTTTATATTTTCCTTTTAATGAGACCACAGTTTTTTTCTTTTACATGGGCAGGCAGAGGGAATCGAAGTCGGGTTTCTAGAATAGTATGCGAGAACTCTGCAAGACTGTGCCACGATTGCCCACCCAATAAAACCACATTTTTTTTTACAGTATTGAATTTACCAAGCCAGCTCTAAAAATTTATTTCTGCATCTAGCACTTTAAATAAATACACCTTTCTTCTTTTTCTTTTCTCTTTTTTCTCTTCTTTTCTTGTTCTCTTTCTTTCTTCCTTTGTTATTTAGTGTGCTGGGTGCTCATGTTTGTATTGTTTTGTTTTGTTTTTACTTATTTTCTTTTGCATTATTTTCTATCCATTCAAATTTTTTTCTTTATGTTTTTCTTCCTTTCCTCTTCATGACAACCAAATCTTCTTTGATGTTATGTACTTATGTGGCACATGGCGGTATAATGCTCCCATTATTACTTTTTCTTTGTAACATACTCCAGTATAACATTGACAAATTATCTAATTCTCTGAACTAAAGGACTCAATGAAAAATTAGATATATAAGATTTTGCCTAAAAGGGTGGTATATATGTGTGTCATCAAAATCCATGGAATTACCACATTCAAGTTGACAGTATGTATCTATTAGAGATAAATGATTATATATGGAAACATCACAAAACTATTTCACAAATTCAAAGTATGAGGACAGAGATATATAGCTCTCCATTTTTTAAAGAACAATGCAAAATAAAACAATACCCTAGTCTCTGAATCTGTGGTGAAGATACAACCGTCTTTCTTCCATTTTCAGGCATACTCAATTTCTTGAGAGATGACTTTATAGGCTTGGGCTGATGATAATTATTTTCATTTTCTTCCTTTTTAGTATTTATTTTCTAAATACATTTTCACGTTCCTTTATTAGTGGAGGACCTTTAGAAATTCCCTGTTGCTTCGTCACAATTTTCATGATGGTGAAAGTTTTCATTGTAAACTCCTTCCAGAAATATTTTATAACTATGGAGCTAAAGATTTCAGGGGACATCTTCATGCAAGTCCTTTTTTAAATCCATAATATTCCAGCTCCATCTACCTAGATAGATGAGTATCCATATCTCTATCTTTCCATTCTCCAAAAGTTACTCTAAATTTTTTTTCAATGATGGCCCTATTTTTATTCTCTTCTTCAATTGGTATAAACTTCCCATCATTTATAAACACTTTACTATGCATTTTCAGATGAATTATTAATCTACTATATATAATTTCCAAATTTAACTAAAGGCTCCTGAATTGCCATTTCTGCAGACACTCCTCCTCTCATTTAATGTAGGAATCTAAAAGAAAGCAGCCCATTAAAGGTGTGAGATGATATTTCTATGCATTTTTATTGCTACCACAAACCCTCTGAATGTCCAAGTCTACATTTCTCTTACATGCAAGAGATTGTAAAGGCCCTGTTCAAGTAGGGAAATGATAGTTATGGAAATAATACCTCTCCTATTTTACAGGGAAGAGTATATTAGTAATTATTCACTGGAAAGGAATTTGAAGATAAGCAGAAGCAATATGAATCAATGAAGTTTAAATACATATATATTACAAAAATATGCTAATAAGTTGGATTGTTTCACAATACATTTAAAATAAATGTATTTTAAAAAATAAAATAATCAAAACACTTAAATTCCTAGAATTTCTTACCTGAGTTAAAATTAACTAATTTCTTACTGTCACATATGCAAACAAAAATTTTTGACACCTAATAAAATGTAAGCAAACATATGAAAATGACAGTAAATCTGGTGGGCAGCATCATATGTAATATTGTATGAGAATATAACCTCAGTTTGATATTAATGAAAAAAATAGAAAACACCTAATTCCATACTTTGCATAGATGAACCCCCACTAACACAGCATTGATCCAGGGAAGGTCTTCTAACTTTGTTTCAGTATAGAATCAAGTGATGTACTTACACATTGAACAAATGTTTACTAACACTAAGGTCAGGGTTTTAGGATCTGAGAACATAGGGTTGAACCTGAATGCAAAGAAAATGCTGTATGAATTATAAAAGAATAAATACAGCATATCATGTTCTTAAAATATTCACTATGGACTAAACCCCTGATGAATGATTGAAATGCCTCTTTCCCATTCTAAATATTGTCATTGTTTAAAATGAGATACAAATTACATAGCGTAAAACATTCCCATTTTAAGGATAACGAAATTGCTCAGACATGTATATATATATCATAAATACCTATCTGTATAAGCACAAGAAGGGGGGTGATCTGATAATTTATAACTGATAGATGAAAATAAATGTATCAATCAAGAAGTGGAATCAGGTATATAGTGAGATTTAATGAACAATCTACTCTTTTGGTTATCGATGTATTACTGTAATGAACAGAAGATTCTTGGGCAGGCACCGGGAATCGAACCTGGATCTCCAGCATGGCAGGTGAGAATTCTGCCTGCTAAGCCACCATCAAACTGCCCAGATTATATATTTTTTTCATTATTCTCTCATTTTTCTGGGACAAAGCATTATTAAACTGTTCAAGTACATATATTTCATTTGAATGAAGAAGTATGGGAATTTTTCTCCCAGAGTAAGAACAGGGAAAAAATTTCCCAAAGCTAGAAAACACTAAAGAAACACCACACTTAAAGTGAAACATTTTTAATTAGGCAGCCTTGGGAGAATTACTGAGTAGACTAAGAACAGTGACCAAAACCTAATGAGATGCTATTTGAGTTTCTAGAGTAGAGAGTTGGCAGACTTATCACTCCTTTTCTTATACAAGGATAAAAACTGGGATAACTGCAAATTTATGTCTTTTCTTATAAGCGTTCAGCAATTAAGTGTGCATTGAAGATGACTAACACATAAATTGAGAGGGACACAGATGCCACCAGGGAAAAACAGGAAATCACATTGTTGCTTATCTGTAGCAAAAAGCACCCTTAAACACTTTAAAAACTTGTAAAAAGATTGAGAATTCAGTCAGAGATTTTAATGAATTGCTAAATGCTGAATGTGGGATGTCAGGACAGTATGAAAACTCTAGGGGTCTAGAGATTGAGATTTGGACTCCTTTCACAGCAAACTTGAAGCGCAGCACAACACCTGGCTAGATTAAAGCAAAAGTCCACACTGTAAAAGAAAAGGCATTTTCAGCCTCAAGCATAATAAAACAAAATTACCTCAGTGCCAATTGTCTTCAACAATTTAAAATTCTTTCAACAAGAACTAATGAGACATACTTAAAGTAGAGATTTAGCAGTCCAAATAAAGCAAGTAATCATCAGAACTGGAATCTGGTATGAGACATTTTGAACATATCAGGCAGGGAAATTTAAATGGCAAAAACCATGATTGATATGCAAAAGACTAATGGAGGAGGTAGATAGTATACACAGTTTGATAATTATAATTTAAACAGAGAACTGGAAACTGTAAGAAAGACTAAAATGGAAATACCAGAAATAGAACAAAATTGCATAATGTCATGAATCCACAAATAAATATCACACAGAATAGTTTCACCACCACAAAAACATTTTTCCCCAATTCAGTTACTCCTCTTTCCCAAACCACTAACCGCCACTGATCTTTTTAGTGTCTTTATAATTTTGCATTTCCCAGGATGTCAGTGTTTGTAGGCCTTCAGTCTGTCTTCCGTTACCCAGAAATATGCATGTAGGATTCCTCCACATTGTTGTTGGATGGAGATTTACATTTTTAATCACTATAGAGTATTCCATTGTTGCTCCACAGATTTACTTTTTGTTTGTTTGAAATCTATTCCTCTGTTGAGGGACATACGGGCTGCTACTAGTTTAGGTGATTATAAATTAAGTGTTACTGAGAAAATTCACATGCAAGTTTTAGTGTAGACTTAAAAAATTATGATCTCATAATTTAAAATTTGATAAAAGTATCTATAATGCCTAGACAGACTCATTTTATGGATTATAAACTTGATTGTTGATGCCTGGTATTCACTCGTCTCTGGGAACATAGTCATTATATTGAAAATAGATTTTTTACAGTTGCTCAGGAATGTGGTAAACTCAGGGGAAATAGGAAGATATGTCATTTCTAATTATTTTCAATTGAAATGCACATAGATTTTAGTACAATAAATATTACCTTTGGAGAAAGACATGATGATTTTTGATGAGATTTTATCAGTGATATAACTATGCCACAGGAAAATGGTAAATGTCAACAAATATATTTTGCATGCATTCCACATGAGCTTTTATTAAAAATGAAACTCATTGCTTTGGATTTAAACATGCTGTTTATTTTGGCTCAGTGAAAAATTTTATGGCCTTCAACAAAAAGTTTTTCTGCTGTTACTTTCTTTTCCTATATACATATTTATTGAGAAATCTTCACACACATACATTCTATATATAGTGTATAATCAATGACTCACAATAGTATCACATGGTTTTGTATACATCACCATGATCATTTTTTAATATACTTGTATCACTTCAGAAAAATAAATAAAAAGAAAAAACTCATATCATACAGCTTACCCTTTCCTCTCATTGACCACTAGTATTTCCATCTACCCAATTTATTTTACCGTTTATCCCCCCATCAGTTATTTATTTATTATTTATCTATATTTTTTTATTCATCTGTCCATACCCTGGATATTAGGGGCATCAGACACAAGGTTTTCACAATCAATCACACAGACATTGTAAACATTATATTTTTATACAATCCTCTTCAAGAATCTATGCTACTGGAAATACTCTGAAGCAATAGACTAGCCAGCCAAAAAGATGGGTTCATAAGGCAGAGTTAATGGAAATTTAGGGAAGAAAATGGACTGATTCAAATGAGCAATTTGAAAAGTGTGGCAGATGAGTTTAATGACAGTCTGGGATTACCACATTATTTGAAGAACATAGTATTTCACATTAGAGAAGTGTCATTCTTGAAATAGTCATAAGGAAGGTGGTTTTACATGTGGGGAAAATGAGGCAAAGTATAATTTGAATTGCAACAATAACTAGGAAGATGATGGGAAGTAGAGACATATTGGAGATGTTATTATCAAGCAGAAGACATTATTTAGGAATCTGCTGTAGAATTTCTCACTTCAAACTTGTCTGCTATCCGGATTCATGGCTTTTACAATTTGAGGTTCCATATTTGTTTTGCAAACCATGACATCAAGAGCCAGTTAATTTTGGAGTATCCATTTAAACATATGTAAAGTATAAACATTAATATTTACCTTTGTGGTGGGTTATGAGTTTCAAATCTGGTGGGCAAAATTATTAGTGAATTCCAAGAGTATATTGGTGAAGTCTAAGGTATCATTATTTTTTGCTTCCTGGACTTAGGAAGTAACATTTTTGGAACTCTAAGAAAATGGCACAAAGCATTCACCACATAAGAGCAACTAACTTCTACTCTTTTGTGTCTGAGGGAGATTTTTCAAGACTGTACTTCAGGTTCCAACTAAAAACTATAAACAGCCATGGATTACAGAGAAGATTGCCCATTCAAAGGCAGAGCGCTTACTCATCTGCACATGTGCTCTCCTTCATCATTTACAAGGGCTATATATAACTGATGTTGCTCCACATCTGAGGACCTGGTAAGTTCAAAACAAAGTGCACAATATCACAGAATTATTATCATCTTTCTTAGCATATACCTTATTTTATCTGTATGTAGGAAAAAAATGACATATCCTATACCTATAGAGGTCTATTTGCTCCTTGATATCTATTTCAAAGGCCAAATGACATTATTGATATTTTAACATCAAGTCACTAATCACCAAAAAACCATTCCCACAGTTATTCAAAACATTTGAAAACAGGCAAGAAAAAAACCCAGGAAATTCAGAAGGGGCAAGAAGCCCTTGTTTATACAAAGAAATATGCCACAAATGGCATCAAGAATTTTTGTAGCCTCTGTCCTTCTCTCATTTTCCAATCTGATGAGAGAAAGCACATAAATGGAATCATAAGATACTGTAGACTCACAAAGAGTTCTTCAGCGAATTCCAAATATAGAATATATTCACTTCATTCCCTAAGAATGTTATGGGCATCGTTTTGCATATAAACACTGGCTTATTGTTCAAGAAAAATCAGGTGACATAAAAAAACAACTATATATTGATACTGAAAATTTTCTAAGTTAGCAGCTACTGTAAAAATGTAAATGCGTCATACAGTGGTCAGTAAGTTACATCTATCAGCAGAAGGCAGAGTAATTAAGCACATGTGCTTTGTATTCAGATTATTTGAATACAGGCTTTACTTAGTGTATCTTTGACATTGGACACATTTCTTAATTCTTCTTAACATTGGTTGTTTCATCTATAAGCTGCAGAGGTTAAAATAAATCCCTCATGGGAAATTTGCAAATAATAACTTAGACACTCTACTGTGAAATGGTAAATTCATTACAGCCAGTAGCAATAATTAAGAATAGGTCAAACATTTGATTTATTGGGGTTAAGTGACATATAAGGATCAATTCTGGACACTTAAATTTACTTTTGTAAGTCAGGAAGGCATGAAACAATAGGGACATTTAAGTTTAATTTTGAAATGTGTAAAATGTTAATTAATCAGAGAGGAAATTATGAGCAGAAAGATGTTGCCTCAATCAAAGGAACTCTAGATATAGAAAAACATTTGGGTAAAATTCAGGATCATGTTATGCAAAAAAAGGTTTATAGCATTAGAAATGGGTAAAATTTCAGGATCATGTTATGCAAAAAAAGGTTTATAGCATTAGAATGTCTTTTTCATTTTCTGTGCAGATGGAATCTTCTAAGTCATCCCTAGGATAAGTGTATATGAGACAATCACTAGCATGAGGGTGGCAAGCTGTGTCACTAAGGCTAAACTAAAGCCAAATATTTCAGTGTGCCTGGAATCTGTGCGAGAGAGCTAAAGGACCAGGCCATAGTCCTGTATAAAATGATCAATGATATTGTCTTTATAGAAATCCATGAGGACCCCTGAAAGGACTTCTAGAAATGGAGCCAACCAAGAAAGATAATTGAACTTGGAGCAGACTCTGCTGCTCATGATGGTTGTATAATGCAGGGATTTGTAGGTGATGACATAGTGATCATAGGATATGGCTTAATAAGAAAAACTCTGCTGCTCCAAATAAAATGTATGGAAATAATTGAACTTCAAAACCATTAGAGATAATTGCATTGTCTTTTGTTGCTATACTGATGAGGAATTTAGGAATACAAGTTGATATCACTGAGATATTTCAAAGGGAAAAGTTTCAGAGAAAAGTACATGGGTGGTTTAAGTTGGGAATCAAGGAGAGTGAGGGTGATAGGTTTCCTAAAATATAAAATACATAGGTCATAAATAAAAAAAAGTAAAAGCAGAAATTACCAGTTTGAATTATTTGTTGACCCCAGCCAGCAGAATGTTCAGTTAGTTTTGTATATTTTATCATGGACGTATCCAAAGATCTAGAAAGAAAATTACAACTCACCCCAAACCATACGTTTTTAACAGTCTATTTTGAAACTGTATCTGAAACACCAATGAGCCAATACAAAATTACTTTAAAAATAATGTACAGGGTGGGAAACAGTGGCTCAGTGGCAGAGTTCTCACCTGCCATGCCAGAGAACTGGGTTTGGTTCCCGGTATGCACCCATGTGAAAAAATAAAATAAAATAATATACACAGGCTAAACAGTGCAATAGTTGTCATTATACATCTTTCCAATTTGATTTCAAATCACATGTTTAGTTACTGTACTAGACTACTCCTTGTTACTATAATTCTCTGTAGTTATCATGCAAAGAGTTGCCCTATTCTTGGATATATATGTTTCCCAGATTTTCCAAGCATCTCATTTTCAAATATTCTGAGCAAATGTCTCATAATATCTTTACTGGGTAGGAAACAATTATTGTTCATTCAGAAACATTGTGATTTTACTTATTTTTGGTTCTCAATATTCTATGGTTGCTTTTATCAAACCTGGAGGGAAAAAAACACCTTCACTTAATTAAGCTTTATGTGAAAACATATTTATTGGTCATGTATAATTTGTTGTAAACCAATGTTAAGTGCTCTTTAAAAACCCTACCATATATGCTATGCTGTTAACAAATTAGTTTATAAACCCATTTCTTCTCATGTTTTTATTCTGTAAAGCAAACAGATTTTATGTTTACATTGCCAGAATAAGGTAATTTAAATTATAAGATGACAATCATTTTGGTTATTTAAAAAAAAGTAAACATTTTTATTGTGAAATATTATAGCATATATAGAAATAAAACAATATATTTTAAAGTACATTGTAACAAGTAGTTATAGAACAGATTTTGTTTGGTATGGGCTGCAGTTCCAACATTTTAGGTTTTTCCTTCTACTTGCTAACAAAGCACTGAAGACTAAAAGAATATTAATATAATGACTCAGCAGTCATCACATTTGTTAAATTGTATCTTCTCTGTTATAACTCCTTCTTCTCCTTTGATCCCTCTCCTCATCTTTAGGGGTATTTGAGCTATGCCCATTCTAAATTTTCCAGGTATAAATGGGTTGTCAATAATGTGGGATAGAGGTATGAAAATAGATGACATTCTTGGAGACATTGGCCCCTCTGCATTTCAGGTTTTATCTGGCCTAGGAAGCCATCTGGAGGCTGCAGGTTTCTAGGAAGTATTCATAGTGCATGGACTTTTTGAACAATCTCAAAAAGAGACCTCAGTTTGCTTTAGGGTTGACAGGAATGGTTTTGATCGGGGTTTGTCAAACCTTAGTAAATAGAAATATATCTAGCTCAAGCTTGCAAAAAAAGTAGCCTCCAGAATAGCCTACAACTCTACTTGAATTTTCTCAGCTACTGCTATCTTAGTTTGTTATATTTCTTTTTGCTGTTTGTCCAGGAAGGCATTGTTGGTCCCACAGTGCTAGGGCCAGCCTCATCCCTGGGATTCATATCCCACATTGCCAGGGAGACTTTCAACTTTCACCCTTGGATGTCATGTCCCAAGTAGTGGGGGAAGGTAATGATTTTCCCTGCAGAGTTGGGCTTAGAGAGAGAGTGAGGCCATGTCTGAGAAACAAAAGAGAACCTCAGAAAGTAACTTTGAGGCATAACTATAGGTAGGCTTAGCTTGCTGCTGCATAAATAAGGTTTATAAAAGCAAGCCTCAAAATCAAGGGCTTAGATTCTTGACTTGGGAATTCCTAATCTTTGAGGGAGTGTCAGGGCTTTCCCAGATCTAATTCTTAATAGTTCCATATTTTTTTTTCTCTAGTCCCTCAAGGGATTTTGCTAATACTTTTTAATTATCTGCTCAACATATTCTAGAATGTTTCTGGGCATTATATTAAGCTATACAGAATTCAAAGGTCTCATTCCCATTCTGTGTCCCAGGTGTTTGGGCTGTTTAAATGATCTATCAGGACAAGTGGAGTAAAGGTTTGGATAAAATAAACCTCTCTTCCCTTGGTCTCTCTCATACAGTAGGTGAATTTCAGAAATAGAGTCACTGTCCTTCTTACTTACTCCTGTATTGATTTAGTTTAGTCCCTACCATGATTGTTTTCATTCTTATCTCTAATTGCATGTGTCAATGCTGACTTTCAGACCTGAAGAACTCCTACTCTGAGCCTTAGGTGTCACACAGATATTATTAATGTGTTCAACAGTATCTCTCATCTCTGGGATATCTGCTATTTTTGTACTTATTCTTTCAAATACATCATTATGCTTTTCTAGTGTCTTCTTGATATCCTTTATGTTATTAGTCAACTGTCATGGTCAGGTTCATGTGTCAAATTGGCCAAGTGTTGGTTGGGCAAGTGCTGGCTTGTCCATTGCAATGAGGACATTTCATAGAATTAAATCATGATCATGTCAGCTGCATCCACAGCTGATTCCATTTGTAATCAGCCAAAGGGGAGTGTCTTCTGCAATGAGTAATGCTTAATCTACGCACTGAAAGCCTTATAAGGAGGATTCAGAAGAGATAGGTTCTTCCTGCTTCAGCTGGTGAACCTCTCCTGTGGAGTTTGTCCAGACCCTCCATTGGAATCATCGGCCTCACAACCTACCCTAGGATTTTGGCCTCTGCATTCCCGCAGTCAGGTGAGACACTTTTATGAATTTTACATTTGCAAGTGTTCCCTGTTGATTCTGTTTCTCTAGAGAACCCTAACTAATACATCTTGATACCATGAGTGGTTCTTAAGAAACAGAATCTTGAAAATGGGTCTTTATGAATGGTTTTTTACTCTGACTGGACTCAAAGGCACTAAGGACTCTGATTCCCATAATCAGAATGACACTCCCAATCCATGGAGTGAGTTGGTAAAAGAGATAGTCAAAATATCACCATTTGATTCTCCTAATGCTTTGCTTGTACCTAGCCAGGCTCTGGGGGTAATGTTTTTGACACCTTTACAGAGTTTTGTAGAAATAAGAGGTATAGAGATGTTGGTTGGTTGTTGTTAGATACACCGGCTGCATTAAGGAATGAAAGTGTTCTAGTTTGCTCGGTGCGGGAATGCAATATGCCAGAAATGGAATGGCTTTTATCAAGGAGAATTTAATGAGTTGCTAGTTAACAGTTCTAAGGCCGAGAAAATATCCCAATTAAAACAAGTCTGTAGATTTGTCCAATTTAAGGCATCCAGGGAAAGATACTTTGGTTCAAGAAGGCTAGTGGCATTCAACATTTCTCTCTCAGCTGGAAGGGCACATGGTGAACATGGCAGCATCTGCTGGCTTTCATGTGGCTCTACCAAAAAGGGACTCTCTCCAAAATGTTTGCTCTTTTAAAGGATTCCAGCAAGCAACTCCACCTTCAGTGGGTGCAGACACACCTCCATGGAAATCATATAATCAAAAGTTACCACCCACAATTGGGTGGGTCACATCTTCATGGAGACAAAATGATCCCACCCAGCAATATTGAATGAGGATCAAAGGGCATGGCTTTACTGGGGTCCACCACAGATTCAGACCAGCACAGAAAGGGATGGGCTTAGGGCTTCAAATGAGAAGCTTAAGTGCCGTCTGACAGATGTAGATGTTTCTATGAGTATCCTGAAGGAAAATCTTATTTCCTGTAGCAATAGACTTGAGATCTTTGAAAACCAGACTCAGAATCTTATTGTTAGAGTAGCAACTTTACAACATAAACTGAAATCTCAATCTCACATGGTGTCTGCTGTTCAAGTGAGGGCATTGATTAGAAAGGAGAGGGACTCTGAAAAATGGGATGGTGACATATGGATTGATAATGATGTCAGGGTTGAGGTTGAAACCCTAGATCATGCTGAGCCTTCTCTAGATAACCCTGTAATAGTTTGCCCTGAGGACATAACCGCCCCACCTCCAGCCAGCCTTGCCACCCAACCTTCTCCTGAAGGGATTAGCCCTAGAATGATTACTCCTGTTTCACCAGATGAAACTGCAAATGAAGGCCCTGAAGCAAATGTCTTGGAAGATATTTCTAATTATTTTCATGACCCAACCCCATCAACCCTCATTTCTTCCAGACCTATAGCTAGACTAAAGTCCCAGGAGGCCCCTAAAGGTGAGGTATAAAGTATCACACGTGAGGAGGTACATGATATTCCAAAAGAACTGTGTGAGTTTTCCAATTAATATAGACAGAAATCAGGGGAATATGTGTGGCCATGGATTTTAAGGGTGTGGGATAATGGTGGAAAGAATATAAGGCTGGATCAGGATGAATTTATTGATATGGACCCAGTAAGCAGAGATTCTGCATTCAATGTTATAGTTCAAGTGGTTAGAAAAGGTATTAACAGTTTGTTTGGATGGTTGGTTGAATCATGGATCAAAAGGTGACTGACATTACCTCAGGTTGAAATGCCGGAACTCCCCTGGTATAATGTAGATGAGGGGATCCAGAGGCTTAGAGAGTTTGGAACGTTAGAGTGGATTTATCATGCAAAGACTGCTCTTACACCCCAGGAATGTCCAGAGGATTTACCTTTTACTAGAACAGTGAGAAATAAATTTGTGAGACTAGCACCATCATCCCTGAAGAGCTCAGTGGTTGCACTTCTCTGCAGATCAGCTATTACTGTAGGAACTGCTGTCACTGAGCTGGAATCCTTAAACACAATGAGGATAACAGGATCCTGAATTGGCACAAGTCAGGTGGCAGCACTTAATCGCCAATGACAGGGTAGACATGGCTATTATAATAGGCAGCCAAGTCAAAATAGGCATCAAAATTATTTGACTTGCAGAGATTTGTGGCATTGGCTAGTAAATCATGGGGCACCTGGAAATACAATAGAAGGGCAGTCTACTAAATTCTTGTTCAAGCTGTATAAACAAAAGAGTTCTAGGTCAAGTAAACAGAAGTCTAACCTGAATTACAAAAACACAGTCATGACCCCTTAATCAATTTCCAGACTTGAAACAGTTTAAAAACCCAGAGCCCCTTGAATGAAGGGGAGGCCAGGTCCCTCTGGGGAAGAACCCTGTTACACTGTTATACAAATTTATACTGTTACTCTTTCTCTAAGCCTTCCCCAAGGAGACCAGCGGCCTTTTACCAGGGTAACTGTGCATTGGGGAAAAGGAAATGATCAGATATTTTGGGGATTATTAGCCACTGGGTCAGAAGTGACATTAATTCCAGGGGACCCAACACGTCATTCTGGTCCACAAGTCAGAGTGGAGGCTTATGGAGACCAGGTGATTAATGGAGTTGTAGCTCAGGTCCATCTCACAGTGGGTCCAGTGGGCCCCTGGACCCATTGTGTAGTTATTTCCCCAGTTCCAGAATGTATAATTGGTATAGACATACTGAGCAACTTGCAGAATCCCCACATTGGCTCTCTAACTCGTGAAGTGAGGGCCATTATGGTGGGAAAGGCCAAATGGAAGCCACTAGAACTGCCCCTATGGAGGAAAATAGTAAATCAGAAGCAATCCTGGATTCCTGGAGGGATTGCAGAAATTACTGCCACTCTTAAGGACTTGAAGAATGGAGGGGTGGTGATTCCCACCACATCCCCAATCAACTCTCCAATGGCCTGGGCAGAAAACAGATGGGTCTTGGAGGATGACAGTGGATTATCATAAGCTCAACGAGCTGGTAACTCCAATTGCAACTGCTGTTCCAGATGTGGTATCATTGCTTGAGCAAATCAGTGCATCCCTTGGTACCTGGTATGCAGCTATTGATCTGGCAAAGGCTTTTTTCTCAATAGTTATCAGTAAGGACAACCAGAAACTGTTTGCTTTCAGGTGGCAAGGTCAGAAGTATACTTTCACTGTCCTACCTCAGGAGTATATAAACTCTTCAGCCCTATGTCATAATCTTGTCTGCAGGGATCTTGATCATTTCTCCCTCCCACAAGACATCACACTGGTCCATTATATTGATGATATCATGTTGATTGAACCTAGTGAGCAAGAAGTAGCAACTACTCTAGGCTTACTGCTGATGCATTTGTGTGTCAGAGGATGGGAGACAAATCCAACAAAAATACAGGGGCCTTCCACCTCAGAGAAATTTCTAGGTGTCCAGTGGTGTGGGGCATGTCAAGATATCCTTTCTAAGGTGAAGGATAAATTGCTGCATCTGGCCCCTCCTATGAACAAAAAAGAGGCACAATGCCTAGTTGGTCTTTTTGGGTTTCGGTGACAACATTTTCCTCATTTGGATGTGCTACTTCAGCCCATTTCTTGAGTGACCAGAAAAGCTTCTAATTTTGAGTGGGGCCCTGAACAAGAGGAGGCTCTGCTACAGGTCCAGGATGCTATACAAGCTGCTCTACCACTTGGGCCATATGATCCAGCAGATCCAATGGCGCTGGAAGTGTCAAATAGAGATGTGGCAAATAGAGATGCTGTCTAGAGCCCTATGCAGGCCCATATAGGAGAATCACAATGAAGATCCTTAGGATTTTGGAGCAAAGCTTTACCATATGCTGCAGATAACTACTCTCCTTTTGAGAAACAGCATTTGGCCTGCTACTAGTCCTTAGTAGAGACTGAATGCTTAACCATGGACCACCAAGTTACCATGAGACCTGAGTTGTCTATCATGAGCTGGGTGTTGTCTGGCCCACCAAGCCAGATAAAGTTGGGTGTGTGCAGCAGCACTCTATTGTAAAATGGAAATGGTATATATGAGGTAGAGCCAAAGCAGTTCCAGAAAGCACAAGTAAGTTATATGAAGAAGTGGCCCAAATGCCCATGGTCTCCACTCCTGCCCCATTAACTTCTCTTTCCCAGACCAAAGCTATGGCCTCTTGGGGAGTTCCTTACAGTGAGTTGACTAAGGAAGAGAAAACTTGGGCCTGGTTTACAGATGGTTCAGCCTGATATGCAGGTACCACCCAAAAGTGGAGAGCTGCAGCATTACAACCCCTTTCTGGGGTGTCCATGAAGCACAGTGGTGAGGGGAAATCCTCCCAGTGGGAAGAACTTTGAGCAGTGCACCTGGTTGTTCATTTTGCTTGGAAGGCAAACTGGCCAGAGGTGTGTTTGTATACTGACTCATGGGCTGTTGCTAATGGTTTGGTTGAACGGTCAGGGACTTGGAAAGGCCATAATTGGAACATTGGTGACA
>PVIY010043114.1:0-20518 GCA_004026745.1 Myrmecophaga tridactyla
GGAGAGGTTGTAGGCTGGTTCCAATGGCTTCAATTTGCCAAGCCCTGGGGTCTGCGTTCTTTGAGAGAGGGATTCCACCTAAGTTGGGCTTCACCCCTCCCCTGGGGAAGGCGCATGTGGGAGACAGCCCTGAGAGCAGTCTGTTTCTGCCTGTGTATGGGGCAGCTGCAGCCCGAGAATTCCCGCTGCTGAATCTGGAGGCTGCCAAGTCTCCGTAGAAACCGCCACGAAAACCCCCGTTTTGTCCCCTTTCCTCTTTTTCCGGTTAGCCCAATAAGCGACTTCTGACTTGCCCGGTTTCACGTGAGCTGGGGGCCTATTTTTCGTAATCAGAATTTGTTTATTAATGCCGCAATTGGCGCTTGGTTGGATTCAGTCCCTGCTACTGTTTCCTTTCTCTCCGCGAAGCCGCCTATGGGGGAGGGGCGCCGGGCGCCAGCCGCCGCGGCTTTGGGGAACTCACAGATCCGGCGAGTTGCTGTCGGTCTAAGCTTCTCCAGTTCTGGGTGCGCTGTGTGTTCGGTCACTATCGTGGTTCCGGGAGCTATTCTGTATTGTTTCTGGTTATCTAGTAGTTGTTCTGGAGGACGAACTAAAACGCGCACTTTGCTAAGCCGCCATCTTGGCCCCCCCTTTTGCACTATTCTTGACATTTTTCTTTACTTTTGAAAATATCAACCTAAAAAGTTACAAAAATCAAACCATGTATTTCACCTCTTAGTAGAAAAATCATCTTAATATATGCAAACAAATAATTTGATATAGTTTTACACCCATTTATGATAAAATAGTCAACATATTACGGATTGTAGGGGTGTTCCTTAATCTATGTAAGGAGAATCTACAAAGTCCTACTTAAAATATAGTTTATAATATGTGCGTGTATATATACTGTATAATCCAAATTAAGGGAAGGCATACAAATACATAAGGATTAGAAAGAATGAATAAGCCTGCCATCCCTCATGTCCTTAAAATATTTGTTCAAATAAGATTTTCATAAGAGTTCTACTCTGAACATATTATTCAATCTGGCAACTG
This sequence comes from Myrmecophaga tridactyla, assembly GCA_004026745.1. Taxonomy (NCBI): domain Eukaryota; kingdom Metazoa; phylum Chordata; class Mammalia; order Pilosa; family Myrmecophagidae; genus Myrmecophaga; species Myrmecophaga tridactyla. The sequence goes on from PVIY010043114.1 coordinate 1,042, forward strand.
CCCCTTGCCCCCTGCACTTTTCATCACCTCATCCTGCACTTCTATTTTCTTTTCCATCACCTTCTAATATACTATGTTATTTTAAAACTTAGGTACATTTCTTACTATCTTTCCATCAACTATGGTGAAAGATTCACAATGGCAAATCTGTTTATGTTTTGTGAATATATACATCCTATATACGTAGGAACATGCCTGACCGATTCTGTGGAGATTTGTAACTACATTGAACAAATATGATACTCTAGATTTTTGTTCATTCTCACCTTGCAGATACTCTTTCTAACCACCTGTTCATTTTTCTATTCCTTCAGTTGTGTCCCCTTAGCATTCTCAGAAATGGAAAGGAATCATATTTGGGAGACACACTGTGCCAGTTGATGAAATCGGGGCAGGCATGATGCTCAGCTTCCTTCTGTCACTAATTTAATCTCATGGTCCTTTGCCCATCTTCTATTAGGACTTGGTGTATTTAAAATGTAAGCCTCTAACAGCTTTTCTGCCAGTCCTCTTGGACATCTTTATCATTCACTTTTAATAGCTTTGATTATTATAGTAATATAATTACATATAGTATAGTAACATATCATTCACTTGGTAATAGATGTAATACACAAATATTTTCCACAGGTAGTCTCAAATCCCCATGTGGACACTATTATTGAACTTAGAGGTGAAGTGAAAGTCACTTCCCAGCAAGGTCATGGAACCCCAAATCTGTATCTCAAATCTGTATTTTAAGGAACCCCAAATCTGTATTTGATACGAATCAAACTTGTCCCTGACTCAACACAATAAACCTCTCAGCATCCACTCTAAAGCCTTTGGGACACAGACATGTGATGAGCAAAAAGGGTTTCTGTGCTCACGCAGACGCTGCTCCTCCACCCACTGTCCTGCAGCACATGCCAATCAGGTAAGTAGTTCCTTCTTTCTGATATGTATCAGAATCTTGGAAGGATTTTACCTCATTAAACTAGGAATAACTATTTCTTTAAAGGGGGAGGAGGCCTTTTGAGTTTGAAACTCAAAAGGTTTAGGAAGGTAACAAAGATATAAGCAGGAAGGGTGCTTCCTGAGGGCATCCTTGTCCCCTGCTTCGGGACTGCCCAACACCTCCACTCCATTCTGCTGCTTCCGCAGCCCTCTCTGATATCTTCTCTCACTTGTCCCTGACTCAACACAATAAACCTCTCAGCGTCCACTCTAAAGCCTTTGGGACATAGGCATGTGATGAGCAAAAAGATAATGGGCTTCCAGCACCAGGAGACATCAAATGACAGATGGGATGGGTGCTGGTATATGCAGGGGTTTTTTGGGGGGTGGGGTGGGACATCTCATACTAAATGGAGTCTGTAATATTTCTCTAAAATTTCCATCACCAAGAGAAGAAGGTTAAAATTCATTTCCCATTTAGACTACAAAAAGTCTCATGGTGTCTCCCATTTTGGAAAACAAAGACTTAATTCAAGAAAAATGTGCTAAAAAATGTGGAGTTTAGATGAAAGGAATATCTTTAACAGTCTCAAAAGATAAACCTTATCCCAGTAAACAATCAGATATTTAATGTTTTGCAATTCAAATTCTCCTATAAATATGCTATCCTCTCTTGCCTCTAAAATGGCTTTCTCTCAAACAAAAATTTAAAAACAAAATAAAAATCAGGATAGAGACTGCATCTAATGGACAAGTTTCCTCCCTCTCTTTGAGTGCAGAGGGCCCTTAATTAGGTGTTCCTTTTGGCTCTGTGGAACCCTATGATCCATGATACCCTATCACGTATGTTTTATTACAGCTTTTTAAAGGGTCGTCTTGATTTAAAAAAATAAGCATTTTCAAGAATCACAGATTCTTGTTTGGAGTCTTTGGTTTAAACACAGCTTAAATTCAATTACCACCTCTAATGGCCTGTTATTTAAATTCATTTTATAATTTTTCTTTCACCTGATACTGATTCTTTCTCTTCTATTAGTTTCCTTCACCAGTCTAGCGCTATTATATATTTCTATTCCACTTGTGATTTCCAACATTTCTGTTTTCAATCTTAAATGACATTTTAAAAATTATCAAGTCATTGTAAAATTTTTCAACAAAGCCACTTGTCTAAAGTTTACCGACACCTGCTACCCCACCCATACTTGTACTGTTTCACCAGGTGAGGATCCTTCCGGACACATTTTTATGTTTTTCCTGCATTTAAAAATATTCAATAGGGGTTCACGGGTGGTTCAGTGGTAGAATGCTTGCCTTTCATGCGGGAGATCCGGGTTCGATTCCAGGACCATGCACCCCCCAAAATTTTCATATATTCACCAAACTCTCTCAATTCACTTGTACTGGACTGACTCGCTGAATTAATTTCTTCACCACATCCCCTTGTGGAACTTCAGGATCATGGCTGTCAGTGTGATTGACTGGCTGTGGGATATCTTCCCCCATGCCCCAGGCACTGGGTTATCACCAGAGCAGCAGCTTGTTTACCAAAAGTGAGCAACTTCCAGACACCTAAATGTCAACAGTATGTTTTTATTCAGTTTCATATGAATCATTCTTGTCTGTCTTGAATACAACAAGAAAATAAGGTTTTTAGTTCAATTTATTCAATACTGAATGCCCTGGTAAGCATAAAAATTTTAATTTGTTATAAATACTCTGAAGCTAAGAGTGGGTGATAAAACAAGATCCTGAAAGTATATACATTGATCTTTATGTTCTCTGCTTTTCGAATGGTGTTTGAGTACTGTTAGCTTTTCAGTCCTCTTCAAAGAAATCCAAATTGTGAATTCTATTTGTTTTATCATTGATTTGATGGACAAAAAGAGTTTCTGTCAAAGGAAACTGACACTATAACAAAATTTCAACAAGTGAATAATGACTATATTTGACAAATGAAATGTCATTTTCAATTTAATTTGTTTATAACTGATGATTTATGGGAAATACATATTATAAAGCCTTAGGATTTTTTTTTTCAAAATACCAGTTCATTTATATGGCGAACAGTATTTTGGTCTTTTATCAAATTGATTAATCATAGTATTGAGATCATTACAGCCTCTTGTTTTATGTTCAATATATTCGGATATCTTCTTTATTTTAATATATTTGAATATCTTTCAAAATACCATTATTTTCTTATTTATGAATTCAAATATGTCAAAACATCATTTATGTCCTCTGGTTTTGTCCATGCTTAATAATGATTTTCCCAATCCCAAGTTACAGAAAGATATGACAATATTTTTTTCTTGGACATTTTTATATTTTGCATTTTGATTTAGTGTGTTATTCTTCTCTAAGATAAGTAAGTACTTGAAATTTATCTCTCTATTTCCACATATTTTAATACCATAGTATTAAATTAACAATTTTCCCCAACTAACTTATAGCTCACTTCCGGCAAATATAAGCCCTATAAATGTATCCTGAATCTATACTTGTTCCCATGGTGAGTGCCCGGCTGGTCTGTGCCATGGACCTATTTCCTTGCAGTAACAGCAGGGTTCACAGATTCATGTGGAAGGGCAGGCTCTCTTCACTGAACCTAGTTTCCTTCTTTTTTCTTTGGTACTTGTTTGGCAATTTCAGAAATGTTAGCAATTTTACTAAGCAAGATCTTTATTGGTGTGAATTGAATGATTTAAAATGGCAGACTTTCCATATCAGACCACAGTTTGCCTCTCCTATTATTTTAAGACCTAATATTGCATCAAATAGAGCTTTCATAATTATTGATAGAAGGGCACATTTTTAAAAAAGACTCTCTAATAGACATTTTCAAATACATATGACAGAGACAATATAGTAGTAAGACTATGAAGGCATGCCCTAGTCTCCCATACTTTTTGAACCACTGCTCTTTTCCTTCTGATAGAAGTTCACATAGTCCATACAGACTTCTTGTGCCCATGTATCTGCTTCTATCTATGTTTTGGGCCTAATCATTTCATTACTTCAAATCTGTCACATATGTAGTGATAGAATCATGATCATCTAAGAATTAATGTCTAGCTGAAGTTAATAGAAAATAAACTATGAATGATTTTGTGACCTAGAATTGGTTAAGAAAATTTAAAAATTCCCACAATAAAGGAAATTATAGTAGGTGAAACTGATAAAGGTATTTACAGTAAAAATGATGAACTAGTCTAGAAATGTAATAGGCAAATTTGAGGGAGAGAAGAGGGACTGTGAGAAGTTATTTACAATGTCTAAAATGGGTAAAGGGCTAACACATGGAATGTACAAGACAACATTTTAATCAGGAAGAAATTAGGACCAATATATAACAGACAGTCAGCAGAAGAGGAAATCTAAGAGGCTATCTGTTAGGCATGGAGTCATTAAGGAATCCATGCAGGACAGCTTAACTGGTTTATTGAGAAGCAGAAGCAGGGAGAAAGCAGGTAGGAGCCTGAAAATGGCTCCCACCTGGGGAGTTAGCAAAAGGAAAGAAAAAAAACGGCTCCAGCTCTTTGTTCTGGGAGCTGTGTTTTAAAGGGAAAGTGATGCTAGGGAGGGGAGGGTGCCTACTAGGTGGTGTGTTGTCCCTTGACTGAAGGGGGGGCTTGTTTACTTATGGTATGATAGATTGCTGGGGTATTGATGCAGTATTCTCCTTTGATGTGCAACTGCATGTATCAGGCAGGGAGAGGTACTGGTAGGGGAGGGTGTTATTGGTAGAAACAGATTAAGACCATATATCTAGTTATTTGGGATGTCCTCATCCACCATCTGCCAAGGGGAGGGCTGAGGGAGCTGAGGGCTCCCTGTGTCAAGAGTTCCTTTTGCTCTTAAAATTCTTTTTCTGAGACCTAACACTATCAAGCACATGAACACATGTTCACACTCATTTGACTTAGGCAAATGAGTACCAAATACAAGTAGATAGCACTTTTACCCATCTCTGTGTTGTGTGATCTTGTGGAGAGTCCCTGAGAATCCAGGCTTAAGTTTCAGACTTATGCTTTGGTCCCAGTGCATATCAAATGCAGGTAAATTCCCTCTCTACCACTACCATTTAGCTTTAGATAAATAACATCATCAGAGCAAGACCCATGGCCTAGGGTAAGATGCAAGCCTTTGTAGACAGAAGGAATAACTGCTTCCTCCTGCTTGTGATCAAAGCTTAGGGGCAGATTCTTCTATACCTCTTTGTTCTCAAGTTTGTTCCTAATGAAAACTAATACAAAGAACATCCATCTTACAAAACACCAAGATGCTCAGGAACTTGTGAGCTCTCTCTTCACAAGAGGTCATGAAGAGGTCACCTGCCCAGAGAGCAGAGAGCAGCCAAGTCACTAACCTGCCCAGCAGCCTCTGTGCTTGGGACTGAGGAGACCAGTACTGGGTTATGAACCAAACAAAGGAAAGATAGCTGGAGGTCTTAATGAATTAATTACAGAGATGTAACTGGCACGTTTCTTGCTTTTGACAATGCCATCCTTTGTAAGGCACTTTTCCTGTTTAGTAACAACTTTTCAGGAAAACGTAAACACAGCCACATTCAGTGTGCATAACAACAAAAGATACATTTTGATTGCAGAAACATAGAAATACAAACAGCATTTCTTAGGTCTGAATGGACATAGAAGATAAAACTAAGAGCAAATTTTACTGTATGGATTATTACTAGACTAAAATAAATTTATTTATCTCCAATTAGGGAAAGAAATGACAGAAGCTATGTGGTGTATTGAACTACTGGATGTGCTGGTTTGGAAGGCAGTAGAATAGGAACTCAAAACCAGAGCACCTCTACATGACCTCTCCAGCACTGTGATCTGGGTAGAGTCATGTTTTATTTGGCAGCCCAGGGCTCGTGAATGTTCCAAGTGAGGTGCACAGAAGCTGTCTCAGAATGTTACACTCACCAATATTTTATTCTTGCAAGTCATCAAGACTACTCCAGATTCACAGGAGAAGAATTTGACTCTATTTCTCAAGTGAGAGAAATAGCAAAATATTTACCACCATCTTCAACAAGCATCTAATGAAGGATCTTCAGGGCAGTGGGAACACTATGATGGAAGGCCCCAAAGACCAAATGGGAGAAAGATAAAACCAAATATTCAAAGTATGACTCATGAGAATGCAGGAATAAGTGAGGAAGAATGGGAGGTTATGAAACCACTGAGGAACATCAAGGGTAGGAGAGGGCTGTGAAGCTTTAGCAAATGAAGAATTCTCTGAGTTAGGGTTGACCCAGAGAAGGAAGACTGAGAGGTTGTTGGTGGAGAGCAAAATAGCTCATCAAGCATCAACCATATAGGTGTTGCTTCTTTCTTTGACATATGAGGTCCATGAGAACAAGGAGCCTGGGTTTATCCTGTCCACAAGTAGATGATGTCTCAGTTTCCTGGGACTGCTATAATGAAATGCCACAAACCAGAGGGACTTAAAACAACAGAAATTTATTGTTTCACAGTTTTGGTTGCTAGAAGTCCAAAATCATGATGTCAGTAGGGTCATGTTCCCTTTGAAACCTGTGAAGAATCCTTCCTTGTCTCTTTTAGCTTCTGATGTTTTCTGGCCATCCTTGGTGTACTTTCATTTATAGACATATCACACTTCCTCCACCTTCACATGGCCTTCTCCCCCATGTCTCTCTCTGTGTCCAATTTTCCCCTTCTTATAAGGACACACGTCATGTTGGACTAGGGCTCACCCTAATCCAACTTGGCCTCATCTTAACTAATCACATCCTCAAGGTTCCTCTTCCCAAATAGGGTCATAGGCATGGGACCGGGGGTTAGAACTTGAATATATATTTTTATATATTAAAAATATATATATTTAAATATATATTTAAAATTTGATAAATTTTAAATAAATAATCAACAGAAAGTCTATTTTAAAAAGGATTCAATAAGGAAACAAGTGATACAAAGAAGTCTGCAAAATAAGAGGACACATTTCAACACAAATATATTAATTGCTACAGTAAATGACTATGGAATAAACATGGAAATTAGAACTCAGGACTTTCAGGTGGTCCAAAATGCCCTTTACAAGTGATTTAACTGTCCACTCAAAGCACAACTTACCATTCCATGGAAACCTCAGCCACTGCCTATCTCCACCAGTGGGAAAGAAACCAGGGGTGGTGAGAAATGTCCTGAGTTTGGCTGGTTGGAAGCTAAGACCATATGTGAAGGTCATCAGGGCCTATGACAAAGGCACCTCAGGCCTAATACTGGCTGAGACATCATCAGGACTTGCATTCCATTTTTACTAGAACACCCCTAGGACACAATTCCCCCTCAAAAGGTAGGGGAGAGGCCCTGTCTTTAAGTGGAACATGACTCCCAGGGCTGTAAACCTCCCTGGCAATATGGGACAGAAATCCTAGAATGAGCTGGGACTCAGCATCAAGGAATTGAAAAAACCATCTCAACTGCAAGGGGGAAGACAGAAATAAGACAAAATAAAGTGTCAGTGGCTGAGAGATCTCAAATAGAGTCAAGAGGCTATACTGGAGGTTATTCTTATGCATTATATAGATAATCCCTTTTTAGTTTAAGTTGTATTAGAGAGGCTAGAGGGAAGTGCCTGAAACTGTAGAACAGTGTTCCAGTAGCCATATTTCTTTAAGATGATCGTATGATATAGCTTTCACAAAGTGACTGTATGATTGTGAAGACCTTGTTCTGATGCTCCTTTTGTCTACAGCATGGACACATGAGTAAAAAATATGGATTAAAAATAAATAAATAATAGGGGGAACAAATGTTAAAATAAATTGAGTAGAAGGAAATACTAGTGGTCAGCAAGAGGGAGGGGAAAGGGGTATGGTATGTATGAGTTTTTTCTGGAGTGATGCAAACATTCTGAGAAATGATCATGGTGATGTATATTCAATATGTGATGATACTGTGAACAATTGATTGCACACCAAGTATGGAATGTTCATACGTTAAGAATGTTCACGTTGTATGTTGATTGATTTTATTAATAAAATTTTTTTTAAAGAAAAAGGCAAGGAAGAGGGAGGAAAAAGGATGGTACAAAGGAGTAACAAATGAGTGGTAGTAATTATAATGACAACTGTCATTTAAGCATTCCCATGTCCCCAGCATTGAGGCAGAGGCTTAAAACACTGTGTTATAACCTTCATGGCAGCCTTGTGAGGCAGTTCTATCAATATTCTCTTGTTTCACAGACAGAGAAGCTGAGGCTTCCAATGGTGATGGGATCACCCAGTTTATGGGCAGGGATCAAGCCCCAAAAAGTTACCTCGAGTCATGGCTGGTAAGGAGCACAGCCGGCAATGGAGCCTCCAGAACCAGGCCTCTAATCACCATCCTGCATGACTTCCTGCCATGTGTCATCTAATCTGGGCAAGGCCAGGGCCCCTTCTGTGTCAGAGAAACAAGGCCATGGAAAGTTCAACTTCCCACTTAGCCATCATGGTGGCAGGGAGGAGTTCCACCTTCAGTGTCCCAGAAAAGGGAGACTCTGGCTTCACTCATTTGCTCAACACATTTGCTGATCAGGGAATGTGAATATGAGGACAGGCCACACCTCTCATTGCCATGGATGCAAAGGGATGTTTCTTGAGGACTGGGGCAGGGTGAGGCACAGCAGGAGTCATTCCCAGGGCTTCACCTTATCATTCCAGCTCTATACATGTCCCAAAGGCTCTGCCTCCTCACCCATCCTGGGTCAGCCTCTTTCCACCAGCTCCGATGCCATCCCTGGGGCCCATAAGTGCTTTTAGGGCCTTCACAGTGGCCTCTGCCCTGTGTCCTACATCAGTTCTTTTCCCATTTCAGTCTGTTCTTCAACAGCAGCCAGAGGTAGATGAACAAACAAATCAGATCATATCACTATCCTACTAAATTCCTACCTCAACCTCCCAGAGCAGTGAGAATAAAATCCAATTTTTTCATCAAAGTCTTTGAATCTGTGCACTTGGCCCTGTCCTCCTCCAGCACATTGCTGGACACTCCCTCCCTCCAGCCACACTGGCCTCTAGCTGATTCTCCCGAGAAACTTGGCCCTTGAGTGCCTTAAAGTCCTGGCACATGCTGTTCCCTTTGGCAGGAATGCTCTTACCTGCCTTCAAACCTGGCTGAGGCGCCTCCATGTTTTTTGGTTCTGTATATCACATTTTGTTTATTGTCTGCTCCTCTTCCTGTGCTTTACAGTTTGATTTAAATCTTCCCACTTTTCCAGACAAGAGGCCTAGAAGTGACATGACCAAGGCCAACCAGCTGGCAATGGGCACAGGTCAGCAGAGCTGGAATCCTGATGTACCCGAAGTCCAAGCTCTCAGCCACCAGACCATTCCTAATGCAACCTGGCCTCCCTCCCCCAAGTTGTGACCATGCTTTTCATTATGTCCCATGGGGACCTGGGCACAAAACTATCACAGCACTGTTGCTCAACCAGTCCTGACATGAGATAGGATGTTTTCTCCGTGCTCAAAGGCAAGGCTCCTATCTCACCCATGTGTCCCACTACCCAGGACACTGAGTGCAAAGGGGATGAGGATGGGTTCTCATGCCTGCCCATGATACCAGCAAGGGCACAGCAAGCTCCTCTGAACAAAGAAGAGTGAATGGAGAGATGTGGATGATGAGGGAGCAAACAAATCCCAGATTGTCCTGCATCCTCTGAATTGCATCGCACATCTACTTTGGTACAAACCAAGGCCATGTCTCTGTGTGGACCACAGTATAGCAAACAGCTCTTTGGTATGGTTTCTTGCTGAGACCCAACTGTGTTTCAGGAGACAGTGCCCTCCAATCCTTGCAATGCAGGGGCTCAGCTACAGGTAAATCTATGGCTATAGCACAGACTGTGCACCTGAGGGAGGAGGGGCTTTCTCTTTGGCATGAATTTGCAGATACAGAGTAAGATACCCCCCACCTGCCAGCCAAATGATTTCCTCCAGTAGTTACTTTAAAAAGGTCTTTCCCCAGTATGAATTCTCTGATGCCGACTAAGGCTTGCCTTCTGATAAGAGGTCTTCCTGCATCTCACACTTACAAGTCTTTACTCCATTCTGAATCTTTCGATGGTTAATGAGGGAGAAGCTGTAGCTGAAGGACTTTTCCACAATCAAGGCACACATAAGGCTTCTCCCCAGAGTGACAACTCAGGTGTCGAGATAAGGAAGAGCTATCAGAAAAGGTTTTCCCACATTCTTTGCAATCAAAGGGTTTTTCTCCATTATGGATTCTATTATGTCAGATGAAATCTGAGTGGTAGAGAAAGGCCTTTCCACATTCATTGCACTCATAAGGCTTCTCTCCAGTGTGAATGTGCTGGTTCTCTGTGAGGTGGGACCTGAGTATGAAGGCTTTCCCACACTTGGTGCACAAATATGGCTTCTCTTCAGTGTGAATCTGCAATTGCTCCATGAGGTGGGACCTGCGACTGAAGGCCTTCCTACATTCCAGGCATTCATTTGACTTTTCCTTTATGTGGATACTGCAGTGTTGAGTGAGGTCTGCCTTCATGAGAAAGGCTTGCCCATACTCATTGCATTCATGTGGCTTCCCTCTAGCATGGATCCACTGATGTCAAAGAAGGAAACAATTTTTGTTAAACACTTCTCCATATTCCTTGTATTTGTAGGAGTTCTTGCTTCCATGAATCAAAGAGTCAAGTTTAAGGAGTCTATCTCCCAGGGAGACTTGCTCCTAGAAATCCTTGGAGCACAGACTATTACTTTTCTCCAAATCATCACATCCAGGACTCATCTTCCCAGGGAGGATCTCCTTGTGGAGGACTGTCCCTGTCCTTAAGTGCCCTCCCTCTATTTCTGATGATACTTCCTGCTCCCTGGCTTGCCCCAAACTGGAATCACTGGCATCTCCCTCAGTCAGTTGCCCATGGTGTGAAAGTCCTTCAGACAAGGCCAAGTATGAAACACAGTAGGCTCTGTGATCTTAGTTTTTATTCTGTCACCTGAAAGGAATCCAGTGCACATAAGGGGTCTTTTAGTGATGCCAACATAGAAAAAAAAATCATGTCAGCCTGAAAAGTAACATGAAAATATTGACTCTTATACCTGCTATGTTTTGATGTCTTTGAAATTCAGGTTTGCAATTGCTTTTTTGCTGGTGCATGGACTCTTGACACAAAGAGAAAGCCTTAAGGAGAATCTGAGTCATGGGACAAAGGGGCTGGACTGGAATCCACAATGGGGGTGAGTGGAGAGGTAGTGAGGACGCTGTATGTGTGTGTGCCTTAAGGAAGGCCGCTCCTGTGCTTGGAGAGCACAGGGAAGGGTCACCTTGCTAAGATGAAAGGGAAAGCGATCAGGGGAGGCTTCCCTGAGCAGGTGAAGTAGGAGAACCAGATCAAGGAAGTGGGCAGCACTGTAGCCAAAGGAGACAGATGCACAAAGGTGCAGGGTCTAGAGAGACTCCTGGATACCCAGGGGGCTGCAGAGCATGAGAGGGAGGTGGGGATGTAATGAGACCCAGCGGAGAAAGGGGCAATGACCTCAGGGCTCTGACTTGAGTGAGAGTGAGTAAGGCCACTGCCACTCCAGGACAGGGCCCACATGGCCGAGGGTGAGCAGGATCTGGAGGGACATATTAAATTCATCATGCATAAAGAACAAATAGGTGAAAAGACTAGCAAAAAGGACAAGACATGGATAGAGAAATTATAAATATTGACAAGTTCTTAAAGAAATCTATACAAATGAAGAAATTAATAACATAGTTGTCAGTTCTCCCTAAACTGATCTGTAATTTCATTATTACTCCAGATAAAATAGGGTTTCTGCATGCAACTGGATAAATTGATTCTAGAATTTACATAAAAGATCAAGAGGCCAAGGATATATGAAAAAGGAGGAGAAGGAGACTTGTCCTCCAAAGTATTAGGATACTGATGAAATTACAGACATCAAGACGGTATGGTACTGACACAAATAAGAAAAATTGGCATTAAAAATAACAGTGCTCAGAAAGAGACTCATGCATACCTAGAGTTTTCATTGATTGCAGAGGTAGCATAGTAGATCAGTCAGAAAATGAGAATATTTAACAAATGCGGCAAGAAAAAATGGTTTCCCACACGAGGAAAAATGAAAGTGCCTTCCTACCTCACACCACACACAGATTCATTATGATTTAAATGTCAGAAACCAAATTTTAAATATTTGGTTAGGAAAATTTTTAATGAATTTATTTTTTACCTAGATGTTAGGAAATATTTCCTAAGACATAAAGGCAGTAAACACAAAGAAACAGGAATCAATCTCAGACAAACAGGTATTTCTTTTCATCCAAAGATACTTTAAAAGAATAAAAAGACAAGACACTTGAAGAATATAATTGCCGTACTTATAGTCAGGAAAATATATCAGAAAGATATAAAAATCTGACAAATTCTAAAGAAAAGAGCAACCAACTTAGTAGAAAAATCAGCAAAAGATCACGAACTGACATTTCACAAAAGAAGACACATGTCACTAAACATATGAAGAGTCACTCAACTTTCTTAGTTTGAAAAGATTGCAATCCAAGACCACAGTGTGATACTCTTATATTCCCCAAATTAAGAGTCTGGCAATGTAGAAAACTGGAGAGGATCTAGATCAATGGACTCCCCCAAGAAGTACTGGTGGGAGTGAAAATTTTCTAAACCACTTCAGAAAATGACAGCACATTATCTAGACCTTTCCATACTTAGTAATCCGGAATTCCACTCCTAGAAAATTTACCAAGAGAAACTACTAAATGTTCAGGAGAAAACATGTATCTAAATTTTCATGGCAGCATGGCTTGTGACCATGAAAAACTGAAAAAAAAGTAAATGTTCAATAGACTACTTTGTTCCGTAGTCATGCAATCTGAATGTTGAGAACTCATGAATAGGCCATTTTACAGCTGAAGAAACAAGTGAACTACAGAAAAATGCTTTATAAATATTAGTAGCATAATGCTAAATTTAAAAAGCAGTCCTAGTAGATTATATGAGATTTTTATAAATTTTGAAAAAAAAACAATATATAATTTAAGTATAAAGACATATATATATATATGCACACATAGGTATGATAACACAAGTTTAAAATAATAATTGCATGTTTAGACAAGGTAGACTGATTCCTTGAATCAATACTAAATGAAACAGGAAGAAATGGAGAATCTGGATAGCCCTAGCTCTACAAGAAAATTGCTTTTATAATAACAAACCTTCTCACAGAACAAATAATGAATGTTAAACCCAAATTCAGGAAAGTGGTTCTCTATTGGTAAACTAAGCGAATAGTAAAGGAAAACAGCACACATTGAGAAATGCAGGCTGTAGCTAATGTTGTTCTTGGTTTGGGTGAAGTCTTCAGAGGCATTCATTATGATATTTTTTAAAGGGAATGAATGAAAGTACAGAATACAGTTCAATTATGTTTAAAAAATCAGTTCCATGCATGGACCAGTGATGACAATGTGTCATAATTCAAGTTTTATGATTAAATGTGTACACCAGGAATCCATGACAAAAATTAGAGGGCCAGAGGAGTATGGGGATTAGGTTCCTGGCCTCTGAGGACAACCCCCTCAGTCTCACCACCCAGCAGCACCCCAAACTGATTCTGAGGCCTTTATCAAGCCATTCAAGTGCCAACGGTCTGCTGTTGAGAGTACCTATGTGATGCTCAGTGTAGTTCTGGCTCCGAGGAAGCAATCAATAAATGTTAGCTACTACTTCTATATAATGGTTCATTAAATAATGCCTATCTTGGATCCAGCACACATGGGATGACGCTGAAGGCATAGGAATAGGTGAGATCACCTAGAAAAAAATACATGGAGTAAAAAAGAAGTCCTACAAGATGTGCTGGAACACTTCCCGCACTAAGGGGAAGTTCAGAGTAAGAAGAGAATGAAAGCCCAGTGAATTTAGAGAAAGAAGGACCAAGAAGGTCAAGTACTGTAGAAACTTGGGGATGATAAGGTGTGAAAAGCTCCTGCTGCGAGGAGAGGGCACGGCATAGCGGTAAAGTGTCTGTGCACTGCAGCCGGAATGCCTCAATACAAATTCTCCCTCTACCAAGGCAGGTAATCTTACATTATTTACCTCCTCTAAGTCTCAATTTCCTCCACTGAAAATCAGGGAAACTCTCAGTTCCTGTCTCATAGGTTGTGAGAATTAAATTTAAAATGCCTGGAAATGGTTCAGCAGAGTGCCTGGTTCAGAGAGTGTTCAGTAAAAAAGTCATTGTAATTGTTGCATCTAACATTTTGGATGCCAGCAGTGTTCTCAGCAAGAATGTCTTCAGTGTTGGGGTCCTGAGAAATCTCACTAGCATGCTGCAAAGAGTGAACAATGCCCCCTGCCCGCATGACGATGTAAGGCAAGTGAACTCCCTTGCGGCCATAGGGAGATGCCATGGTGCAGCCATTCTGAAGACAGACTGGTGGTTTCTCTTAAAGCTGTAATATACACATCCACCATGTCCAAGCCTGAGTTTGTGCCCAACACAATCGCGTGAATAAGAATGCTCATAGAGTGCTTTTCATAACATCCACAGAACAACCCAAATGTACATCAATTGGGGAATGGATAACTTAATTATAATATACTATTATGATATAATAATATATTATATTATTACACAGGAGTTAGAAAGAACCAGCTCCAACTTGGTTGCATAGATAGGGCCGCAGCAGTTGGAGACAACTACAGAGCCATGGAAGGAAATAAGAAGAGTTTGCTAGAAAGCAGGAGAAAGGGTGGTCTAGGACTTGGTATAGGAACTGGTTATGGCTGAGGGGCAAGAGCTCATCTTTAGAAGTCAGGAGAGGGGCTGCAGGGAGGGCTCAGGTCCAGATGAGATCACCAGGGCTGAGGAGGAAGAAACAGAAGTAGTCTCTTTGTACCTTGGATTTGGTCATATGCTGGGACATCACTGGGTGGGGAGCAGTAAGGGTGTAGAATAAGATCAAAGTTGCCAGAAGAACTGGGGCAGGAGAGAGAGAGCCAGAGGTGCAGAGTAGATGCCAAGAGACCATGTAGTCATGTTTGGGCATCCTGTGGTCAAGAGCTGCGAGCCCAGATAAGAGTGTTAGGGGAAGAGCTGCTGGAGCTGCTGGAGGTGAGGACCTAACAGATGTGTACTGTGGAGAACGGACAGGACCCAGGAAGGCGGGAGATGGGGGCTGATGAATCCAGAGGTACTGGGGAGAGTTCATGAGGGTTTGGGGCACTCTCAATTGCTTGGAGGACAGAGTCATTCATAAAACTGGGGTTCCCAGGGAGGTCACAATGAGAATCTTCCCATGGAATTCCAGAGGCAGCGCTCCTCTCCCAGTTTGCAGGCTGCAGAGACCACACCTTCCCCGCTCTCAATCACCAACCTGGTGAGTTGCTTTGGGAGAGGCCACTCTTCACCGTCCACAGCTCTTGCCTGAGGCCCGGCAGGTAGAAGAGTTCTGGTTTGGGAACAGGACACCCTGTACATGGAGAAATGGAATAAAAATTTCCAGTAAAGACAAAAAAGAACCACTCTATAGAGTATGGTATTCAGGACAGGGAAGCTCTCAGGATGAAAATGCTGACCTGGGGCCTAGAAATAAAGGTATAAACACAATTATTGAACCCCAAATGTGTGTGTGTGGGGGGGCATTTTTGCCTATGCATGCAACGCCTTTTCCCCTTGACCTCCATCCTACAAAACCCAACAGTATGGCTGCACACCCCTTTTGCCCACAGCTATGGTACAATGGGAAGGCAAACTCTCCTTTCACAGCTGCTTCCTGATTAATGGAAGTCAGTGTTTCTCAACCTCCCTGAGCATCAGAACCACCTGGGGATGTCTGGCCCTGACCACAGGCCAACAGAAATGAAATCTCTTGGAGGAAAGACTTGGACATCAGTAGTTTTCAAAGCTCTGGTGTCCAGGGAGGGGTGGAAAGCACTGGACTCCCTCAACTGGCAACGGCATCCTCAGACTGTCATTGATCTGAGGATGGCAAGTGTCCTGAGCAGCCGCTCATTCAGAAGTGAAAGCCCTGATTTGGGGGTGGTAAAAATGGGTGAACAAGGAGGCCTCCTGCAGCACCCTGGGGCCCCATGGAGGACCCAGATGACGACAAGCAGACACCTGGACTGGGGAAACTGAGTCATGGGTGGCGTGAGGAAGTGGCCCAGGGTCACAGAGCACATGTCCCTGAACCTGCAGGCAGCATTCAGTGGTCTGGTCCCAGCACCCGGCTCTCAAGTGCCACACTAAGAGGAGCCCTGGATGGGACCAGCAACCCTGGAGAAGGCAAGTCCCTGGGCAAGGGGATGAGAGTGAGAGGATCGCAGGGCCAGGAACAGTGGAGGGCGAGAGGGGCTGGCATGGTGAGTGCCCACACTTGCACATTTCAGAAACCCCCAGAATAATAGAGATTGAGAAATCCACACAGTGAATTGAGTAAATGAGAACATTTACACAGACATTAACTATTACCTACTTTAGATATCAATTTGCAAAAGAAAGTTCTTTCCACCAAGGAAGGTAAAGGACAATATCTAACAATGAAGATGCATCTTCAAAATTGAGCTGTTAACTTCATGAGAAATTCACAGCAGTGACCAGATATCCTTACTCTTCCAAGGACTGGTGAACATGTCGATCTGAGGACAAGTGTTTATAAACCATCCCATGCTTCAGCTGGCATGGTAAAACATGAACTGAGCTGGATACTGAAGATTGTGTACTTTTCTGAACATGTTATAATCTCAACGATCAAGTGAGATAATAAGATGGCACAATGAGATGCTTCAGGGTTTCACTCCCCCAAAGAAGCTTTGAACAAGTGAGAACTGACAGAAACTTCTTTCTCAAAGCTCTAGTAAACAGGGCGAGCCCAAATCAAGAGAAAGGTTACCGAAAAGCAGGAGGATCTCATGGCGCCCTGGCTGGCCCCTCTCCATCTCCTCCCCAGCAGTGCAGAGTTGGCCTTTCTTTCAGTGCAGATCCCTGGTTCCAGTTCTAGAGGGAGCAGAGTAACTCTTGTGCACATCTGTGTAGTGGTGGCCTGTGGGACTGGTCATCCCAGAACTTTCCCTACATGTAGAAGGCGGTTCACTGAGCTCTCCTATGGAACGCCATGGGAGAGCACTCAAGTGGTTGCTGGATGCCAGGGATTGCTGGCTGTAGGACATGGAGTGTAATGCCAAACCAAACACTTGTATCTCTGTAAATGGGGGAATTCTCAGGGCCACATGTGCATGCCCCAGATGAGATGCATGGGCAGAAGGATCAGGGAGACCCCTACACTTTGGTCTTGAGCCATTCTCTAAACCCAATGTATGGATAAACCCTGAAGGAGGGCATTCACACAGGTCACTCTGCAAAGACTGGGACAAGAGGTTTCTTTCTGGGCGGGCCACGGTGGCTCAGCAGGCAAGAACGCTTGCCTGCCATGCCAGAGGACCCGGGTTCGATTCCCGGTGCCTGCCCATGTGAAAAAAATAAATAAATAAATAAATAAATAAATAAAGAGGTTTCTTTCTTTCCTTCATCTTTGTTTTTTGTTGTTGTTGTTGTTTCTGTTAGCGCTTGGTATTCAAGGAAAGCTCTGCCCTCACACTAGCTGGATACAAGTGGAAGGGATAGACAACTCAGAGTCTAAATTCTAGTAATAACATTAAGATTTCAAAATGTCCAGGTTTTAACAAACAAAGATTATAAAACATACAAAGAAACAGAAAGTGATGGCCTAGACAAAGAAGATGATTAAAGATTAGAAACCATCAATAAGGAGGATCAAGCCTGGGATATACCAGATAAAGAATTTTTTTAAATGGTCTTAAATATGCCCAAAGAACTAAAGGAAAACAGGGACAAAGAACTAATAGAAATCAGATTAACAAAAGATGAACACAAAGGGGATATCAAACCGAGCTGAAAACCACAGCAACCAAAATTTAAAATTCCCTAGAGGGGTTCAGCAGCAGATTGGAATTGGCAGAAGAAAGAACCAATGAACTTGAAGATAAAACAATTGAAATCATCCAGTCTAGGGGCAGACTGAAAAAGAATGAAGAAAAGTGAACAGAGCCTGAGGAGCTTGTGGGACATCAGCAAGCACCAATATACACACTGTGGGAATCCCAGAAGGGAAACAATGAGAGAAAGGGGCTAAGCAAATATTCAAAGAAATAATGACTGAAAACTTCCCAAATTTAACAAAAGACATGAATATGCACATCCAAGACACTCAACGAGCTCCAAATTGGATCTACCTAAATATAACCACACCACAACATATTATAATCAAACTGTCAAATGCCAAAGTTAAAGAGAGAATTCTGAAAGCCACAAGAGAGAAGCAACATGTCACATACAAGGGAGCCTCAGTAAGATTAAATGTCAATTCTCATCAAAATCTATGGAGGCCAGAAGGCAGGGGGAGGACATAGTTAAAGTGCTGCAGCAAACACCCTCCAACTAAGAATCGTATACCCAGCAAAAATGTCTGCTTTATTTTGGAAACACTAGGCATTCTGCTATTTGTTCTTCTAAAAAATAATAGTAAAAGTCTTTGCACTAAAATGAAATATTTGCCTTTGGACAGACGCTTCCTAGAGGGGAGAAAACTGGCTTCAGGCATTGTTGTGGGGGGGAATCCACCTTACAGAATCATGGTGTGGGTGAAATGAGCAGATCAGGCCTGACATGGGGCCAGTGCTCAGGGAATGTGAGCAGGGACCATTGTCACTCATGTCTTCTTTCAACTAAACCACATTTTATTTGAATTTGAAGAAGATCAATTTCTTCAAAAAAAAAAAAAAGGAATGTCTTATCACTGCAGAAGATGGGAAAATCATTTTCCCTTGCCACAAATGGAAGATTACCATCAAAACAAAAGCAGTCCCAGCAAGCTCGCCCAGCCTGATCAACAGGGGAAATCAGCAGCAGGCCTGAAGGGCATGAACGAGGCAGCAGGAATGAGTGCTTTTCCTGACCACGATCAGGAGAGAAGGGCCGGGGAAAGGAACAACCTTCTCAGGGTGCCCACCCTGCTGTCTCATGATTGTGCACCCTCCAAACTCCTCTCCTGGGCTGCCAGAGGCGTGTGGGGTGGAGCAGAGAAACAAGGCACGGGGCAAGCCTCTGGAGAGCGGCTGCGCTTTTACAAAGATGACAGCCGCACGAGCAGCAAGTGCCTCCTGGGGGTCTGCCTGACTCAGCCCTTCTCGGAGAGCCAGCTTAGCACCCGAGACCCTGCCAGCTGGGCTGAGGGGAGACAGGACCCGAGCTCACTGGCCCAGTCTCTCCCCTCTCGTGGGAATGTGGAATAAGGGCCTCAGGCTGGGCCTGAGGGAGTGTGTGCTCAGTGGCCGTCTCCTACCACAGGAATGTCCACGCAGGGCTGGGCAGGTGAGAAGAGAGAAGGAAATAATACAAATGGGCAGAGAAAATTAGAGACAAGAAATCCGGGGGCCTCCAATGCAGGGACTGGGGCGGCCACTCCCGACCATGATGCTGTGAGCCAGGAGAGGCCATGAGAAAAGG
>PVIY010043115.1:0-20514 GCA_004026745.1 Myrmecophaga tridactyla
GCCCCATTCCTGCTTCGGCTGGTGAGCCTCTCCTGTGGAGTTCATCCAGACCCTCCATTGGAGTCGTCAGCTTCGCAGTCTGCCCTGTGGATTTTGGACTCTGTGTTCCTGCGGTCACGTGAGACACTTTTATAAATTTTATATTTGCAAGTGTTCCCTGTTGATTCTGTTTCTCTAGAGAACCCTAACTAATACAGTCTGTCACTAATATGGGGTAGGAAGATGGAACTATATGATGTACTGGAGAGGCTGTGCTAGGCTTCAGAACTTATCTGGACCAAGGACCCATCTGGAGGTTGTAGGTTTCTAGAAAGTTACTCTAGTGCCTGGAACCCTTGTGGAGTCATATATTGCCCTACGTGTTCTTTAGGATGGGCTGGAATGGTCCTGGTTGGGGATTGGCAGGTTATGATAGGTAGCAAGGTTACCTGAAGCTTGAGTAAGAGCAACTTCCAGAGTAGCCTCTTTTATTTTTTATTTTTTTCTTCTTAAAAAATTTTTTTTATTATGATCATTCCATTCTACATATATAATCAGGAATTCATAATATCATCACATAGCTGCATATTCATCATTATGATCATTTCTTAGAACATTTGAATCAATTCAGAAAAAGAAATAAAAAGACAACAGAAAAAAATTCATACATACTGTACCCCTTACCCTTTCCTTTCATTGATTACTAGTATTTCAATCTAAATTTATTTTACCATTTGTTCCCCCTATTATTTGTTTTTATTCCATTTGTTTTACTCATCTGTTGATAAGGTAGATAAAAGGAGCATCAGACACAAGGTTTTTACAACGACACAGTCACATTGTGAAAGCTATATCATTATAAATCCTCTTTCAGAAACATGGCTACTGGGACACATCTCTACATTTTGAGGCAGTTGCCTCCAGCCTCTCCATTACATCTTGATTAACAAGGTGATATCTATTTAATGTGTAAGAATAACCTCCAGGATATCCTCTTGACTCTGGAATCTCTTAGACATTGACACTTTATTTTGTCTCATTTTTGCTCTTCCCCCTTTTGGCCAAGAAGGTTTTCTGAATGCCTTGATGCTGAGTCCCAGCTCATTCTAGGATTTCTGTCCCACGTTGCCAGGAGGGCCCACACCCCTGGGAGTCATGTCCCACACAGACAGGGGGAGGGCAGTGTGTTTGCTTGTTGTATCTGCAAAATTTTTGATAAATAAAGCAGAAGACAGGGTAATTTTTTATTTTAATGCAATTTTATTGATATATATTTTATATTCACATACCATGTAGTCATCCAAAGTGCACAATCAATGGTTCACAGTATCATCATATAACTGTACATTTATCATTATGATTGGCTTTTTCTTCTTTTTTGTGAAAAATAACATATATGCAAAAAAACAATAAATTTCAAAGCACAGTGCAACAATTCATTGTAGAACACATTTCAGAGTTTGGTATGAGTTACAATTCCACAATTTTAGGTTGTCAGTACTTACTACTCCAACAACAGTATTCTAGTCCAACACTAGAGACTAAAAGAAATATCAATATAATGATTCAGCAATCATACTCATTTGTTAAACCTTACCTTCTCTGTATAACTCTATCATTTTTCCATGTTGAAAGGGGCTGTTGATAATATGAGATTGGAGTATAGAAATAGGTAATGTTCTGGAGAGGTTGGCCCCTGTGGATTTCAGGAGTTTTCTGGTCAGGAAACACATCTAGAGGTTGTAGGTTTTGGGAAAGTAATCATAGTGCATAGAACCATTGGAAAATCTCATATAGTGCCTTAGATGTTCTTTAGGGTTGGCAGGAATGGTTTTGGTTGGGGTTTGGCAAACTATGATGGGTAGCAATGTCTAACTGAAGCTTGTGCAAGAGTAGCCTCCAGAGTAGCCTCTCGACTCGATTTGAATTCTCTCAGCTACTGATACCTTTTTTGTTAGACATCTTCCCCCCTTTTGATCAGGAAGGCATCATCAGTCCCATGGTGCCAGGGCCAGGCTCATCCCCAGGAGTCATTTCCCACATTGCCAGGGAGACTTTCATCCCTGGATGTCATGTCCCACATAGGGGGGATGGTAATGATTTCACTTGTAGAGTCGGGCCGAGAGAGAGAGAGAGAGAGAGAGAGAGAGAGAGAGAGAGAGAGAGAGAGAGAGAGAGAGGCCACATTTGAACTACAGAAGAGGTCCTCTGGAGGTAACACTCAACCATACCTATAGGTAGTCTAAGTTTCTCTGCTATGTACATAAGCTTCACAAGAGTAAGCCCCAAGACCAAGGGTTTGGCCTATTGATTTGGGTGTCCCTAATGTTTGACACAGTATCAGGGGTTTTCCTGGTGGTAAAGTTCAATAGTTCCATATTGTATTTCCCATCCCTTGAGGGATATTGCCAATACTTTTTGATTATCTGCTTAATATACTCTGGGATGTATCCAGGCATTATGTTAATCTATACAGGATTACAGGCCATCATTCTTATTCTAGACTCCCTGTGTTTGGATTGTTTAAGTGATCTATCCAGGCAGGTTGAGTTAGATTATGTGCTACAGAAAATTTCAGTTCTGGACAAAATAAACCTTTCCTCCTTTGGTCTCAAAGAGTAGGTGAACTTCTAAAATATAGACAATGTCTTCCTTATCTCTGTGTTCTGAATTACCTTAATCCTGACCTGATTGGCTTCATTTTTATTTCTAAATACCTGGTAATTCATATATAGCACAGCCTCTCAAAGTCCAGAAATAACAATTACCACTCCAGACTAAACGTGACTCCTATAAGAGTTTACAATCTAGGCCCCAATATTCTTATGAGCATTTTCTAAATGAGACCATACAATATTTACTCTTTTGTTTCTGGCTTATTTTACCTCACAAAATGTTCCCACGGGTTCATTCACAATGTTGCAGGCTTCAGAACATTGGTATTTTTTTGTAGTAGCACAATATTCAATTATATGTATACACCATTGTTCACCCTTCTGTTTCACAGTCAATTAATCCCTTCAGCCACCTCCATCCACTGGGCATAATATATAATGTCCAAAGTCAACAGTTCATCAACACTCTTTATTTTGGACAATTTCTTTGTTCCCAAGAGAAAAAAAAAACCAATAAACACACCCTCACCAAATAGAAAATCTGAACCTTCCCTTAACTCTTGTATCTTCTTCCACTATTTACCCCTGGTATTACTGTGGTGCTGTTGATGTTTTCCTGTTAAACAAAGCCCATAGTATGCAGTAACAGGTTCCCCCCATACCCCAAACTTATACACTCTTTGTACAAGATTCATACCTTTGAAGTAGTTCATGCAAGAATGTATTAATATTTGTAGTGTTACTTGGTGGGACACATGGGTCTATACAACCCATTTCAATCATGTTGACCTTCAATATGGCAATTTACTTGTAGACCCACTAATGAAATGCCTTTACTTCTATATATTCCCTTACATTTAAGCTCAACCTCATTATTAACTACTCACCCATCTCTAGCTTCTGTGTATCTCTAGGTCCCCTATATTTTGTATTATAAGCCTCTGATTTTACCTTTTCCATGGTCACAAAAGCAGAATCATACAGTATCTGTCCTTTCACTCAGCATTATGTCCTCAAGGTAGGATGATTGTTTTTTGAGGCTTTCCTGAGTTATTTATCCAAGGTCTCCTTCATATTGGAAGAGAAATCTTCACTCATTCATGTTCTGAAGGTCAGGATAGATGAGCTATGACTTTTCCAGGAAATGAGTAATAGTAAGACCAGTGGACTCATTTCTGGAGGCTTGGAGGAACTTTTCATCCAGAACGTGTAGGTGGGGTTTTCCCCCAAAAGTCTTCAGGGAGTTCCAAAGGCGTGTGCAGACTTGAGATGGGGATGGCCAGTATAATACAAGCTCATCTAGAGGCTCTGCCAACTCACTCAGCTCTTATTCTGGTTTTCCCCACCCAGAGTGTCTGGTATTTTACATTTCTTTTCATTCTTTATTTTGCTTGCATTGGGCTCATTTTCCATCCACTCCTACCTTCTAAATCCAGACTTTAATGTCTTTGTGAAAACCTGAGGATTTTTCATTAACCATCACTTAGACCTCTCCCTTCCTGGAAAACATGAACACAGACTGATGATATATTCTCTTTGTAAGACTGCATCCAACTTAGGGCCATGGAGTGTTCATAAGAATCATTGTTGGGGGGGGCACATTCATAAGTCTTTAGAAATGTGCATACTGTTTACTGAGAAATTTAGAGTTTTAGTGTTAAAATACTAATAAGTAGCCTTATTTTCTTCATTCAGCCAAGAAAAATTTGTTCAGGACCTATTATATGCCAGGAAAGGTATTATGATAAAAGATACAGTTACTGCTTGCAAATATCTTATATTTCAGTGAAGAAGACAGATGAGAAAATCTGTAATTACAATATAGCGCTACCAAAACTATGAGAAAGATGTGTGAATTCAGTCAATATGCCATGGTAGTTAGGGAAGGTCACCAGAAGTTGGGGATCCAACACCTGAAGTCCTGAAGGATGAGTAAGAATTAAATAGGAGACTGTTCATACATATGTCTGTGGGTGCACATGTGTGTATGATACTTCCATTGCATCCTGAACTTCTTCATTGCTCTTCTTCTAGTCATTAAATGTTTCTTTTTCCCACTAGAATATAAACTACATTAGACTGAGGACTATGTCCCTTTTGTTTATCAAATAGCTCTATTGTTTAGCACACTGTCTGGCACATAGGAGGTACAAAATAAGTGTTGGTCAAACTAACAAGTGAAAATATTTTATATGCAAAAAAGCCAGGCAATTGCAAGTAACTCAGTTTGAAGTATGTGAAATATAGGATGAACTTAAACTAGAGAATTAAGCAGAGTCAAATTATCCAGGGTCTCTGTATCTTCCTAAGAACTATGAACATTATTGAGGGCCATGGAAGCCATTATGAATTTTAAACATAAAAATGGAGTGAATGGGCTTATTGTTAGGTAGATAACCTTTTTGGCAATGTGGGAAAAAGATTGGAGATAAGAGACACTGTGAAACCTTGCAGGTTCTCTGTGGTGTTCAAAGTGGGAACGATTCAAGGCAGCATCAAAAAGATAGAAATGAGACATTGAATTGAAAAAATACTGCCAAACTAAAATTAATAGAGCTTTGGCTTCACGTTAATCAAAACAGCATGGTACTGGCACAAGGATAGACATATAAACCAATGGAATCAAATTGAAAGCTCAGAAAACAACCGTCACACTAAAAGTGATTTTTGACAAGGGGCCAAAGACCACTCAACTGGAAACGAATAGCCTCTTCAACAAATAGTGTGAGGAAAACTGTCTCTCCACTTGCCAGAAAGAAAGAAAAAAGAAAAAAAAAGAGTAAGAGAAGGAGGATCCCTTGACACACCTTATAAAAATAAACTCAAAATAGATCAAAGACCTAAATATAATAGCCAAAACTGTCAGACACCTAGAAGAAAATGTAGGGAACCATCTTCAGGACCTTGTGTTAGGTAGTGGTTTCTTAGACTTTACACCCAAAACACAAAAACAAAATAAAAAATAGATGAATGCCACCTCATTAAAACTAAAAGTATTTAGGACTTAAAGGACTTTATCATGAAAGTAAAACAGCCTACATGATGGGAGAAAATATTTGGAAACCACATATCTGATAAAGAGTTAATATCCAGAGTACAAGAAGAAATCTTTCAACTGAAGAACAAAAAGACAGCCCATTAAAAAATGGGCAAAAACTTGAATAGACATCTCTTCAAAGAAGATATACAAATGACTAGAAAGCACATTAGAAGATACTCAACATCATTAGCCATCAGGA
Organism: Myrmecophaga tridactyla; assembly: GCA_004026745.1. Classification (NCBI taxonomy): domain Eukaryota; kingdom Metazoa; phylum Chordata; class Mammalia; order Pilosa; family Myrmecophagidae; genus Myrmecophaga; species Myrmecophaga tridactyla. Next base: position 5,834 of record PVIY010043115.1, read on the forward strand.
AAATGCAAATCAAGACCAAAATGAGATACCACTCCACACCCAACAGAATGGCTACTATAAAAAGAAACAGAAAATAACAAGTGTTGGAGAGGATGGGAAGAAATAGGAACACTCATTCATTGCTAGGGGCAGTGTAAAATGGTACAGCTGCTGTGGAAGAAATTTAGTGGGTCCTCAGAAATCTAAGTATAGAATTATCATATGACCTGGAAATCCTACTACTCAGGGTATACTCAAAAGAATTGTAAGCAGGGACTCAAACAGATTTTCACACTGGTGTTCATAGTAGCATTACTCACAATTGTCAAAAGATGAAAGTAACCCAAGTGTCCATCAACCAGTGAATGTATAAATAAGATGTGGTAAATTTATACAATAGAATATTATTCATCTATGAAAAGAATGAAGTCCTGATAACATGTGGCAATATGAATGAACCTTGAAGACATCATGTTAAGTGAAATAAGCAAGACACAAAAGGATGAATGCTGCATGATCTCCCTGATTTGAAATAACTAGAGTAAGCAAACTCATAGTCAGAATCTAAAATAAAGTTTTCCAGGGGTTGGGGTGATGACAAGGATTAGGAAGATAAGGCTTAAAATGTATAGGATTCTTATTTAGAATGATGGTGGTGATATTAGCATATTATTGTGAACATGATTAACAGCACTGAAATATATATCTGAATATGATTAAAAGGGGAATTGTTAGATTGTAGGTATGGTAACAGAATAAAATTTATTTAAAAATCCATGGAAGTACACTACTCAAACAGTGACTCCAAAGTTAAACCATGAACTATAGTTAAAAGTACAATTATGTAAATGTGCTATCATCAACTTTAACAATTGTTCCACATCAATGCAAGATTTTAATAATATGGTGATATGTGAGAATCCTGTATTTTATGCATGATTATTTTGTGAATACACAACTTCTCTAAAAAAGAAAAAAGAAAATAAATAGTAAATTCACAGAGACCAAAGCAGAGAAGAGGTTACTGGGGAAGGAGGAGGTGGTGTTTGTGTGTAAAAGTAAAAATCAAGAAATAAAGGAAAAAAATGTTTTAAAGAACTTGGGTTTCATTGGATGTGTGTGTTAGGATATGGATGCAATCTGCTGGAAAAGCTCAAAAACCAATAATTCACTCTTCCTATCTGAAAACTCAGAAAACAATGATTCACTCTTCCTATCCTTACATTTTAGTCAGAGCAGTCATCTGTGTATCATCTGACCAGAATGATTTGAATGGCTCAGAGTGACTGTGAAAAAGAGTGTTCCTGTTTGTGGATATCCAGAAAAGAATATCATGAGTAGGTGCAATAGTCCTGAAAAGCAGGAGTTGGGAGAGGTTCATACAGTGGGTCTTTTCGCTGTGCAGGTGACTGCAAGGAGAAGAGAAAGCTGTACTATCTGGAAAAGGTGAGTCAAGCATCTTTAAAGATGTGTCCCCTAAGTTTCTGTTTCAAATTTCATTTTGGATGAAATTTATTGATTCTCAAAAATGCAGCTAATGTGGTCATCTTTATGGAAAATGAGAAAACCCACCAGTGGAGTTTTTCTGCCTAACCTAAGACAGCCTTTATATAGGCAGTGATGCACAATTAGTTTTTTATTATGAGAGTTGTAGGTTTATGGGAAAATCACACATAAAACACAGAGTTCCCATATACCACCCTATTATTAACATCTTGCATTAGTGTGGTACATTTATTGCAAACGGTGAAAGAACACTTCTACAATTTTACTATTGACTGTAGTCCTAGGGTTCACTGTTTGTATTTTAAAGTCCTGTGAATTTTCTTTTTTTTTAAAAAAAAAATTTTATTCTAGTATCATATATACCATCTAAAATTTCCCCTTTTAATCACTTTCAGTGTTATTAATTACATTTACAATACTTCAGTACCATAACCACCACCCACTACCAAAACTTTACTAACATACCAAATAGAAATGCTGTACAATTGAAGCATTAAATTCCCATTCTGTAACCTGACCCTGGCCCCTTGGCAATCTCATTCTACTTATTTCATACAATACTTGTTCTTTTGTGTTTGATTTATTACACTCAACATGATGTCTTCAAGGTTCATCCATGTTGCCACATGTATCAGAATGTCATTCCTTTTTATGACAATGGTATTCCATTCTGTGTATATACGACATTTTGTTTATCTATTCTTTGGTTGATGGACACTTAGGTTTGCGTCCGTCATTTGGAAATTGTGCTTAATGCTGTTGTGAACATTGATGGACAAATATCTGTTACAGTCCCTGCTATGAATTCTTTTGCATATTACTTAGAAGTGGAATTGCTGAGTCATATGGTATTCTGTACTTAACTTTCTGAGGAATTGCCAAACTGTTCCACAGTAGCTGTAACATTTTACATTCCCACCAACAAGAAATGAATGTTCTTATATCTCCTTGTCTACTCCAACACTTGTAATTTTGTGTTCTTTTTAAAAATAGCCACTCTAGTGAAGTGAAATGGTATCTTATTATGGCTTTGATTTGCTTTTCCCTAATAGCTAATGATGTTGAGCTCATAATGTGTGGGTTTTTTGACATTTGTATATATTCTTTGTAGAAATGTATGTTCAAGAGTTTTGCCTAATTTTGAATTGGATTGCTTATCATTTTGCTGTTCAGTTATAGGATTTCTTTGTATATTATGGATACTAAAGTCTTAATGGATGTATGGATTCCAATTTATTCTCCCATTGTGTAGATCATTGTTTCATAATCAAATATTTTTATGCAATTTTATTGAGATATATTCATATACCATGTAATCATCCAAAGTATACAATCAGTGATTTACAGTATCATCATATAATTGTACATTAATCACCATAATTAATCTTAAAACATTATCATTATTCCAAAATAGTAAAAATAAAAACAAAACTAAAAAAGAACACCCAAAATATCCTATGCCCCTTATCCCCCCTATTATTTATTTATTTTTTGTCTTTATTTTCTTACTCTTCTGTCTGAACACTGGATAAAGTGAATGCCAGTCACAAGGTTTTCACAACTACGCCATCACACCATAAAAGGTATATAGTTATGTATTATTGTCAAGAATCAAGTCTACTGGATTATAGTTCAACAGTTCCAGGTATTTCTTTCTAGTTATTCAAATACACTAGAAACTAAAAAGAAATATCTATGTAATGAATAAGAATAACCTCCAGAATGACCTCTTGACTTTATTTGAAATCTCTTAGCCACTGAAACTTTATTTTCTATCATTTCTTTCCCCATTTTTTGTCAAAAAGACTTTCTCAATTCCATAATGCCATGGCCAGGCTTATTTCTGGGAGTCATGTCCCACATTGCCAGGGAAATTTACACCCCCGGGAGTCATGTCCCACATAAGGGAAAGGGTAGTGGTTTATTTGCAGAATTGGCTTTGAGAGTGAGGCCATATCTGAGCAAAAAAAAGGTTCTCTGGGGGTTACTACTAAGCATAATTATAAGTGGGCTTATCTTCTCCTTTTCAGGAATAACTTTCAGAAGGGCAAGCTCCAAGATAGAGAGCTTGGCTTATTAAATTGGTTGTCCCTAATGCTTGCAAGAATATCAGAAATTCCCCAGATGGGGAAGTTTAATATTTCTACATTTTTTCCTCAGTCCCTGAAGGGGACTTTGCAAATACTTTTTTAATTTTCTTCCCAAAATACTCTGGGAGGTATTGGGGTATTACATTATCCTGGACAAAATAATAATATCTCATTCCCTATTTAAGGTTCCTTGTAATTATGCTGTTTGAATAGACTGACCATACAGATTAAATTAGATAGTGTGCTACAGAAAATACACATTTTATACCACTAAACATCTCTTCCTTAGGTCTCAGACAGATGTTGAAGTTTTAAAACATTGTCAATATCGTCCTTTACCTTATATTCTGATTTTCCTTAATCCTAGCCTTTGCTTCATTCATATCTCTAATTGAAGTCTGTTCTCTTTTTCACCTTCTTTAACAGTTGCTGTTTGGAGTAATGCTGGCTTTCATAGCTACAGAATTCTAACTCTGATTCTCAGGTGTTGCACAGATACCCAAAGTTCCTGGTAACTACCAGGTTAAACACAAAAAGCTCCTCTCTCAGAATTTAAAAGTAACACTTAAAATTTAGGAATACATGTAACTGCTATAAGTCACAGTAAGTTACAGTCTAGGAACTGATGTTCAATAAGCTTTATTGAACATTCTGTACTCCTTAATCATTGATTGCCTTATTTCTGCCCACTTTCTTTTTTTTTTTTTTTAGTATTTCTGCCCACTTTCTACCCCCGATCACCTATGCTCTCAAGTTCAATTCTCAGAGTTTGCACATTATAATTAGTCCATATGAGTGAGGCCTTAAAAATGTTTGTCTTTTTGTTTCTGGCTTATTTTACTCAACATAATGCCCTCAAGGTTCATCCCCTTAGTTGCATGCCTCACAGCTTCATTCCTTCTTGCAAGAGCTCAATATTCTATCATATATATATACCACACTTCCCCCATCCATTCATCAGTCTATGTACCCTTAGGCCACCTCCATCCATTGAGAATTGTGAAAACTGCTGCCATAAACAGCAATGTGCGAATGTCTGTACATGTTCCTGCTTTCAGTTTTGCAAGTGTATATCTAATAATTTTGTTGCAGGGTCATATGGCAACCCTATACTTAGCCTCCTATGGAATCACCACACTGCCCACCAGATAAGGCTACACCATTCTACTTGCCCAGCAACAGTGAATAGGTACATTTTTCTCCCCACATTTTCTCAGCACTTGTATCTTTCTGTTTGTTTTTAAACAGTTTTATTCACACACCATACAATCAATCCTAAGTAAACAATGGATCCTGGTATAATTACATAGGTATGCATTCACCACCACAATCTATATGAGGACATTTCCATTTCTTCCACAAAGAAAGAAGAGGGAAAAAATGAAGAATACGTAAAGAGGAGAAACAACAATAACAGCAACACGAATCACATACCCCTCCCTAATATCCCCCTCTTGTGCATTTGACTTTGTTATATTTCTTTTGTTACAATTATGGAAACATATTAGAATGTTACTGTTAACTATAGACCCTAGTCTATATTTGTATTTTTTCATATACTGTCCTATTTTCAACACCTTGCAATGTTGACATCCACTTGTTCTCCCTCTTTTAAAAGCTTTCCTATATTGTATATTTAATCATCATCATTTATTTTCTTATCTACCTGTAGTGCTTCCTTTAGTATTTCTTATAGAGCAGGTCTCTTGTTCACAAATTCTCTCAATGTCTGTTTGTCTGAAAATATTTTAAACTTTCCCTCATTTTTGAAGGACAGTTTTGCTGGAATAGAATTCTTGTTTGACAGTTTTTCTCTTTCAGTGTCTTAAATATATCATACCACTAGCTTCTCACCCCCATGGTTTCTGCAGAAAATTCCACACACAGTCTTATTGAGCTTCCCTTATATGTAATGGACTGCTTTTCTTTTGCTGCTTTCAGAATTCTTTGTCTTTGACACTTGACAATCTCATTAGTATGTTTCTTGATGTAGGTCTATTTAGATATATTCTGTTTGGAGCATACTTCACTTCTTGGATCTGTAATTTTTAGTCTTTCATTAGAGTTGGGAAATTTTCAGTGATTATTTCCTCAGTTATTCTTTCTGCCCCTTTTCCCTTCTCTTATCCTCCTGGGACACCAATAGCATGTATATTCATTTACTTAATGTTGCTATTCAATTCCCTGAGACCCTGCTAAATTTCTTTTTGTTCTTTTTCCCAATTGCTCTTTTGTGTGTAGGATTTCAGATGTCTTATCCTCTAGTTCATTAATCCTTCATTCTGCCTTTTCAAATCTTCTGTTTTAAGTCTTCTTTTTGTTTTGCTTTTCTTCTATTGGGCTTTCATTCCCATAAGTTCTGTCATTTGTTTTTTCAGTCTTTGAGTTCTTCTTTTTGGTAGCTCAATGTCTTCTTTATATCCCTCATCTCTTTTGCAATATCTTCCTTAATTCATTGATTTGATTTAGAATATTTGTTTGAACAACTTTAATTAGTTGTTTCAACTCCTGTATCTCATTTGAAGTGTTAGTTTTTTCCTTTGACTGGGCCATATATTTGTGCTTCCTAGTATGATTCATGATTTTTTGCCGGTGTCTGGGCATCTGATTTCCTTGATTAGTTTATTCTGGAGGTTGTTTTCAATCTTTCACCAAGGTTTTTCTTGTTGATTGGCTTTGTTTTCCATCTGTTCTTTGGTATTCAGTTCAACATATTCTAGATTTCTAGCATAGCTTGTTTATCTGTTCAAAAATTTTTCAGTTCTTGTTTTTCTGGTTCTTGCCTGCCTATAGTGAATCTTCTTTTGAGGAGGGTCTCCCTAGATATGATCAACACCAATCAGATTTTTCCAGCTAAGGCAGGCCCATGTCTCAGGAGGATGGTGTAATCAGTATCAAGTTTCCCTGAGGATGAGACCTAGCATGTTACCAGTCTTTCCTGTGAAGCCTCTTGACTCTGTGCTTTTCCTATCCTGCCCAGCAGGTGGCACTTGTCAGCCCACTGCTTGCTACCAGTGTAAAATAGTGTGATGCCTTTAATTCTCAGCAGACCCTGTCCCTGCCAGGGGAGTGGTTGAGACAGAGGATGAGATAGAAGTCAGGCTTAAGCTGTTTCTGTTTTCCAGTGCCTGGGGTCTGAAGTCTCTGAATGAGAGCTGCCACTTGTGCTGGGCCCTGCCCCCACCTATTTTGGGGGGAAGATATGGCCTTTAGGGAATTGTCTCCTTCACCTGACTAGTTATTTTGTCTCTCAGACATACCTTACCTTTGTTCTTGCCTGGGTCCATGCTGACATTTGAAAATGCCTGAGACTTTCTTTAATGGGCTACTAAGAATATTTTAAAAAGTCATTTTCAGAGCCAGTCTTCAACACCCTGTGCTTGCAAATCAGGAGCCAGAGTTGGTACCTGGCTCTATGTGCCCCTTTTTTTGAGGCACAGCCCCTTTCCAGTATTCTGAGTTCAGCTGACTCCAAAAGCCTCTGTTTTTATTTTTGTCAGCCCCACCTCCTCTCTGCTGGGAGAGATCTTAGTGTTTCTCTCATGCTTGCTCTGGCTTTATCTGTCCTCAGAGTTTGTATTCAGTAGTATGAATTTGTTAATTAAAACCACAATTGGAGCTTGATTGAGCTACCTTTCCTTGCTCCTAGTTAAGACTGCTTTTTTTTCCATGGTGAAGTTTCTGCAAAACAGCCCGTGTGCCAGTGAAAGAGGAGTGCCATCCTCCACAGTTTAGGAGACTTACTTACATTTCTGCACTGTGATCTTGGCTTGTCCACCCATTCAAGACTGGTTTATGATGTGTATCTGCTCACAAATGTCTCCTAAACTGTTGCTCCAGACAGTTCTTGGCTATTTACTAGCTTCTCTAGAGGAGTAACCAAAGTCCACACCCCTCTACACTGCCATCTTGCCCTGTCTCCCATGATCAAATACTTTGATGCACAAAAGTTTGTTTTTTTTTAATTTTAATAAAGTCCCGTTTATCTACTCTTTTCCTTTGTTGCTTGTGCTTTGGGTGGAAAGTCTAAGACATTGCCCAACATAAGGTCCTGGAGATGCTTCCCTGTTTTCTTCTAGGAGTTTCATAGTGCTGGCTCTTATATTTAGGTCTACAATCCATTTTATGTTGACTTTATATAAAGTGTTAGGTAAGGGTCCACCACGCTTTTCTGCACATGGTTTTTCAGTTTGTTAAGCCTGTAAGGATGCACTATACCAGAAATGTTTTGGCTTTTATAAAGGAAATTTATTAAGCTCCAAGCTTACAGTTCTAAGGCCATAAAAATGTGCAAACTAAGGCATCCAGAAAAAGATACCTTGACTCAAGAAAGGGCTGATGATATTCAGGGTTCCTATGTCAGCTGGGAAGACACACAACATCTTCTAGCTATCTCTTCCAGCTTCTCATTTTAAAAAGCTTACCCTGGGGCATTTTACTTCTGCATCTCCAAAGGTCTCTTGTCTGTGTCAGCTCTGAAACTTTTTCCAAAATGGTTCCCTCTTAATGGACTCCAGTAAGTGACCCATCTTGAATGAGTGGAAATACATCTCTATAGAAATCACCTAATCAAAGTCACACCCACAATTGGGTGGGTCACATCTCATGGAAACAGCTTAATCAAAAAGATCTCACCCAACAGTATTGAATCAGAATTAAATAACAGGGCTTTTCTGGGTTACGCAACAGTTTCAAACTGGCACACATGGAAATCCAATTTTCCCCACACCATTTGTCAAAGAGACCATTCTTTCCCAGTTGAGTGGACTTGAAACCCCTGGTAAAATCAGTTGAACATATATGTGAGGGTTCTCAATTTGATTCTATTTTTCTATTTTTCTCTCCATGTGCCAGCACCATGCTGTTTTGATTATTCTAGCTTTGGTGTAAGTTTTAAGATTTGGAAGTGTGAGCTCTCCAACTTCATTCTCTTTCAAGATGGCTTTCACCATTCAGGGCCTCTTATCCTTCCATATAAATGTGATCTTTGGATTTTCCATTTCTTTATGGAAAGTTGATAGAATTTTGACTGGGATTGTATTGAATGTTTAAATTACTTTGGGTATAATTGACATCTTAACAATAGTTATTCTTTCAATCCATGAACATGGGATGTCCTTCCAATTATTTAGAACTTCTTTGATTTCTTTTAGCAATGCTTGGTAGTATTCTGTGTAGATGTCCTTTATATCCTTGGCTAGCTTTATTCCTAGATATTTGACTCTTTTCATTACTATTGTAAATGAATTATTTCCTTGATTTCATATTTTGATTCCTCATTACTGATGTATAGAAGCACTGCTGATTTTGAAGTGCTATTCTTGTACTCTGCTACTTTGCTGAATTTATTTATGAGCTCTAGGAGCATTTTTGTGGATCTTTCAGGATTTTGCATGTATAGGATCATGTTATCTGCAGATAAGGAATGTTATACTTCTTCCTTTCCAATTTGGATGCCTTTTATTTCTTTCTTTCTGTTTTTGTTTAATTGCTCTGGCAGGAGCTTCCAGTATAATGTTGAATAACAGTGGCTGTGAGCATCCTTGTCTTGTTCCTAATCTTAGAAGGAAAACCTTCAGTATTTCAGTATGATGTTAGCTGTAGTTTTTACATATGTGCCCCTTCTCACGTTGAGGAATTTTTCCTGTTTTCTTGTTTCCTAAGTGTTTTTATTTTTAAATCATGCTGAATTTTGTCGAGAAATGATCATGTTGTTTCTTTCCTTTGTTCTGTCAATGTGGTGTATTACAATAATTGACTTTCTTATGTTAAAACCACCCTTGCATACATGGAAAACTCCCATTTTATTATGGTGTATAATTCTTTTATTGTGATGTTGTAATCAGTTTGCTAGTGTATTGTTGATGAATTTTCCATCTATGTTCATAAGAGATATTGTTCTATAATTTCCTTTTCTTTTGCTATCTTTATCTGGATGTGGTATGAGAGTGATATTGGCCTCATAGAATGAATTATAGAATATTCCCTTCTCTTCATTTCTTTTTTTGGAAGAGTTTGAGAAGGACTGGTGCTAATTTTTCTTGGAATATTTGGTAAAGTTCCTTTGTAAAGCCATCTGGCCCTGGGGCTTTTCTTTGTTGGAAGGTTTTTGAATGCTGATTCAACCTCTTTATTAAGTATTTGTTTGTTGGGCTCTTGTATTGCTTCTTGAGTCAATGTGAGTAGTTTGTATGTTACTAGGAATTTGTTCATTTCATATTGGTCATCTAATTTATTGGTATGCTATTGTTCATAGTATTCCCTTATAATTCCTTTTCTTTTAGTGGGGTTGTTAGTAATGTCTCCTTTTAATTTCTGATTTTCACTGTGTTCTCTATTTTTTCTTTGTCAGTCTTGATAAAGGTTTGTCAATTTATTGATCTTTTCAAAGTGCCAACTTTTGATTTTGCTGACTCTCTTTCTTGTTTTTATTCTGTATTTCATTTATCTCTGCTTAAATCTTTGTTAATTCTTTCTTTCTGCTCACTTTGGATTCAGTTTGCTTTCTTATTTCTAGTTCTTCCAATTTTGAGGTTACATCTCTGATTTGAAACCTTTCTCCTTTTATAATATAAGCATTTAGTGCTATAAATTTCCCTTTCAGCACTGCCTTTGCTGCATTCCTTAAGTTTTGGTATGCTATATTTTCATTTTCATACACCTCAATACATTTCTAATTTCCTTTTGTGATTTCTTCTTTGACCCATTTGTTGTTTTAGGGTATGCTGTTTAATTTCCACATATTTTTGAATTTTCCATTTTCCCCTCCATTATTGATTTCTAGCATCATTCCATTGTGGTCAGAGAAAATGCATTTTAAGATTTTTAAATTAATTTATTGAGATTTGGTTTGTTATCTAACATGTGGTCCATCCTGGAGAAGGATCCATGTGCACTAGAGAAGAATGTGTATTCTGCTGCTGTTGGGTGAAGTGCTATTTGCAAGTCTGTTGGTTCTAGTTCATTTAGCGAATCATTAAATTCTTCCATTTCCTTATGAAACTTCTGTCTAAATACTTTATTCATTATTGAAATTGGTGTATTAAAGTCTCTTATTATTAAAATAGAACTGTCTATTTCTGCTTACAAATTTACCTGTATTTGCTTCATAGATTTTGGGGCTCTGTTGTTAGGTACATATATATTTATGTTTGTTACATGTTATTGTACTGACCCCTTTATCAGTAGCCCTCCTAACAGTTTTTGAATTTAAGTCTACTTTATCTGATATTAATGTAACTAAAACAGCTCTCTTTGGGTTGTTACTTGCATGGTAAGTTTTTTCCAACCTTTCCTTTTCAATCTATTTGTGTCTTTGAATTTAAGGTGAGTCTCTTATAGACAGTATATTGTTGAATACGGCTTTTAAAATCCATTCTTCAATATCTGTCTTTTGACTGGAGACTTCAATTTGTTTACATTTACAGTCACTAATGATAATACAGGACTTCTTTTCTGCCATTTTTCTATTTAGTCTTTGTAAGTCTTATACATATTTTGTCCTAATTATTATTTTCATTAATGCCTACTTTCATATTTATTTTATTTTTGTATTTTACCATATTGAGTCCCTTCCAATTTCTATATGGATATATATTTCATATATTTTCCTTATGGTTACTGTTTTGGTTTGCTAAAGCTGCTGTAATGCAATATAACAGAAATGGACTGGCTTTTAACAATGGGGATGTATTAGATTACAAGTTATAATTCTAAGGCTATAAAAATGCCCAAATAAAGGCATCAACAAGGGGATACATTCTCTGAAGAAAGGCTGCTGGCATCTAGGACACCTCTGTCACATGGGAAGGCACACGGCCAGGGTCTACTGGTTCTTCTTTCTGGATTTTGTTACTTTCAGCTTCTGTGTGTCCTTGCTTGCTTCTGTTGGTCCTCTCAGCATTTCTGGGGATTTTCTTTCTGCGTGCTTTCTTTTGTTTTTTTCTGTTCTTTATCCTCTTATAAAGGACTCCAGTAAAAAGGATTAAGACCCGTCTTTAATTGGGTGGTCACATCTTATTACCAGTATATATAAGGGGGGATCTCTACATAAGATAAAGATTAGAACTGTGGGAATACTGAGTGGTTAAAGCTGCAACACTTTTGTAAGTGCCCTTCAGGGATATAGAAAAGAAGATTAGAAATAGGAAATATAGTGGCCTACAGATAGTTGTCTTAATTTTTGTGATCTAGGGAGTAGGATGAGAATATATGTAAAAGTTGAAATGACTGAAAATTTAACATATAAAAGTATTTTGGATCTAGGAAAAATAATTGGCCAAGTAAAAAAAATAGGGAAAATGACAGCAACAACAAAAATACAAATGGCTTTCTACTTGTCCAGAGGTTTGTTTATAGCCTTTTTTGTTTGTTTAAAAGCAAAAGATTTCAGTCAATGGTGGCTTCCATAAGCATGCCACATTACAGAGAAGATAGTGTGCTGAGAAGCAAGGAAAGGACCATGGAAAGAATTCTGATAGTAAGTCTCAATAATTAAATGTTAGTATACTGACTCTGAAGAAAATTTGGAATCATGGTGGGGTAGATTGTTACACTGATGGTCTCCAGTGAAACACATCTCACAGTATTCATGCTTTTGTGTAGACCCTTCCAAAACTGACTCTGGACTTGGCCATCTGGATGATTTCAACCAATGGAACATCAGCAAGCAGGACATAATTGGGAGCTTAATAAACCCTTTTCATTGGAGCTTATCCTCTTGGAACACTCACTGTTGGAAACACTGCTGTAAAGACTCTTGGACTAGGCTATGGAATGATGAAAAGATACAAAGTTAGAAACTCTGGAGGATCAGAGCTCATCTTGTGTGTTCTGGCTGCAGCCAAGCTTCCATTTGAATGCAGCCACATGAGCGACCCCAGCTACACTAGGTGGAGCAAAAAACCTCCCAGCTACTTCTAGTCAGCCTACAAAATAATGAAAAATTACAAATTAATTGTTGTTATTTTAGAACATTACATTTTGGTGGTTTATTATGTAGCAGTAGATACCTGAAAAACATGGTCATGTAAATGCCTTCATTTATGGAAGAGGAAGCTGAGACAGGGTGACCAAAGGATTTGGCCAAAGTCTTATAACTAGTTAGTGGCAGAACTGGGACTAAAACTCAGATCTTCTGATAGCCGACTCAATGCTTCTCTTCTTATGTGACCCAAAATACTATTATTGGGTGGTGCAATGGTGGCGCCATGACAGAATTCTTCCCTGCCACGCCAGAGACCCAGGTTTAATTCCTGGTGCCTGCCCATGTGAAAAAAAATACTATTAGTGATATTTATCATCTATTAAGGAATTTCTGTGTTCCAGGTCTGTGCTGGTTTGAAAGGATGTATGAACCCTAGAAAAGCCATGTTTTAATCAAAATCCCGTTTTGTAAAGGCAAAATAATCCCTATTCAATACTGTATGTTTGAAATTGTAATCATATCATCTCCCTGGAGATGTGATTTAATCAAGAGTGGTTGCTAAACTGGATTAGGTGATGACATGTCTCCATCCATTTGGGTGGATCTTGATCAGTTTCTGGAGTCCTATAAAAGAGGAAACATTTTGGAGAATGAAAGAGATTCAGAGAGAGCAGAGCAGAACGACATAGCCACGAGAAGCAGAGTCCACCAGCCAGTGATCTTTAGAGATGAAGAAGGAAAACACCTTCCAGGGAGCTTCATGAAACAGGAAGTCAGGAAAATAAGCTAGCAGATGATGCCATGTTCACCATGTGCCCTTCCAGATGAGAGAGGAATCCTGACTGTGTTCACCATGTGCCTTTCCAGATGAGAGAGAAACTGACTGTGTTCGCCATGTGCCTTCTCACTAGATAGAAACTCTGAATTTCATCAGCCTTCTTGAACCAAGGTATCTTTCCCTGGATGCCTTAAATTGGACATTTCTATAGACTTGTAATTGGGACATTTTCTCGGCCTTAGAACTGTAAACTAGCAACTTATTAAATTCCCCTTTTTAAAAGCCATTTTGTTTCTGGTATATTGCATTCTGGCAGCTAGCAAACTAGAACACAGGCATTATATGAAGAATGTTAAATTCATTGATGGAGGTATTATCATTATCCTCATTTTACAGGCCAGGAAACTAAAGCTCAGAAAGGTCAAGTAATTGGTTTGAAGTCACACAGCTGGTAAGTGATAGAGTTGGGATTCATACCTAGCACCCTGACTCAGAGACATTTTTCTTAAGCATTGTGTGATAAAATAATAAAATGTAGGTGAATTTAATATAAGTAAAATGAATAGGCTGTACAACAACTGACTTAATTCATATTTATCTTCTTGATCACTCATTTTGAAATGAAAAAGAATTGACTCCCAGCCACCACCACTGTGAGGACTAAACCAGCTGATCCTTGTTCTGGTTCAGAATTAGATGAGGTCTGCCACTTTTAGGATTTGGCAAATGGAATTAATGCCTTATCACTATTTAAGTGTTGGCAAAATTTTTCTTTCTCTGTGGGTTTACATATGACTTAAGCCCATGCTTTTTTGCACTAAAAGTATCCATATGCTATTTTCACACTTACACTTGAATGATTGATATGTTGTTTAGCAAGAACTGTTTGCTTCCTAAGGAGCCCTTAAAAATTCATATCTTTCATGTTTGAAAAAATGTTTTTTTATAAACTTTTTTATTAATTAAAAAAATTAACAAAAACATTAAGATATCACTCCATTCTACAATCAGTAATTCTTAATATTATCACATAGTTGCATATTCATCATTTCTTAGAACATTTGCATCGATTTAGAATAAGAAATAAAAAGACAACAGAGAAAGAAATAAAACGATAATAGAGAAAAAAAGATTATACATACCATACCCCTTACCCCTCACTTTCATTTACCACTAGAATTTCAAGCTGAATTTATTTTAACATTTGTTCCCCCTATTATTTATTTTTATTCTATATGTTCTACTCTTCTGTTGATATAGTAGCTAAAAGGAGCATCGGACACAAGGTTTTCACATTCACAGAGTCTCATTGTGAAAGCTATATCATTGTTCAATCATCATCAAGAAACATGGCTACTGGAACACAGCTCTACATTTTAAGGCAGTTCCCTCCAGCCTCTCT
>PVIY010043116.1:0-20509 GCA_004026745.1 Myrmecophaga tridactyla
CTCATCACCTCTTAAAGTCAATCTTTTTTGCTTCACTAATATGATCCCAGATATTACAGAGAGTAAATCTCCACTCTGTCAGGTGTCAGATTAGAAAATGAGAAACAGCAGGGTATTTAATAATATAGTGAAAACATAAAATAGTTTCTGGCAGAGAAACTGAATTTAATAAAGACATAATTAATGAATTAATAAATTGTCTCAAAAAGTTAAACAGACCAGTACATTTTGGATGACTCAAACCAAAAAAAAAAAAAAAGGAAAGTTATCACAAAGTAGATGCAGGACATAGACTGGGCAGGTTTATAATACATTTGAGATTGCAGGGCAGGAATTAGCAATAAATTATTCAAAACATGCTGAAAACAAATTAAAGTAGGGATGTTCCTATTGTGAGAAATTATTTCTAACCTGAGAAATTCAGCTGCCATCTAGGAAGTAAGATTATGGAGAAATAGAATTCCAAAAAAAAACCTAAATGGCAATTATCGATGATATGTAGGAGGAAGGCTGCCAGGGCTTTATCAAGATAGATATTTCTTCCGAGAGAGAGAGAGAAAGAGAAAGAGAGAGAGAGAGAGAGAGAGAGAGAGAGAGAGAGAGAGAGAGAGAGAGAGATCTGCAAGGAGAATATTTCTTCCCATCAACAACTGACTCCTGGATTTTGAATATTGTTATGTAAATTTCAACTGTTTAGGAATTCATTTAAGGTATACTGACTCTGAGCTATTGAAACAATGAAAGTCATCTGCTCCACTAGCCGCACTATGAAACTTTTTTAAAAATAAGAAATGATATTCTTTGAGCCATTATCTGTTGGATGGTCCACTATATGCTTAGGAAAGTATTCCTGAGTAATACAATGTGGAAAGCAGAAGTACCACATGCAGTTACAAAAGCTGGAAAATATGTATTTCTAGGTTGTGTCATTCACAAAGAATAATTTGTGTAAAACCTCCCCGGTGATATGCACTATATTGGTATTTCCCTTATTCATGTAAAATCCAAAATCTGATAGTGCAGTGCTTAGACAGACAAAAAGGGAAAACATAAAACACAGAGATCTCCAAAACTACAAGATAATAAGTATCTCCAGTCTACCTATAAAATTTATCATTGAAGGAGCTTCTGGAAACAATATGGGGGACAAAAAGAGAGAGGAAATCCTAAAAGGGAAACTTGAGAATGCAAGTTAATGATTATTATCTTTAGTACAAAAAGTGACTTATGATTCAAGAAAATATTTTGTGATCCACAATAATCTTTAAAATTTTAAGTGTCAAATTTATTTGATATTATTTCTTAACTCAAGAAAGGAACCACTGGGGAAAAGGAAGATAGGGGAAATGGAAAATTAATACTACACACATTACTCTATTCCATGGAAAGTGAGTAAACAAGTGGAAAGCTGAAAGAAATGCTATTAGTAAAGAATTTTTATTTGAATGTCCAGTATATGTGAATGGCACACGCTGGAGCCCTTTCCAATATCATGTGGTGCTTCTTCGATTACCATTATGTCCTACATTAAAGCAAGATAGACTAGGACAATTTCATGTCCTAGGTTTCCTATCCAGCCCTAAAAGAAATAATAAACAATGTCAAGTCCATAGTTTCTTATCTAGCTCCAATGGAATTAATGCAAACTGCAAACTTTATGGCACAAAAATTTCCCCTAAGGCCCTGAAGCCTCCCCAAACCATCTAAATCTCCCCAAACCATAAAACCTTTTAAAATCATGGGCCCAAAGCAAACTCTTAGTTAATGAAGGAAAGCATGCAGTCATAGAGATTGTTAAACATCTGCCTAAAGACAAATTTTTGATACATGACAGGCAGGCCACAAGCATCAGTAGCAATTTCCTCCTCAAACAATGCTAACCATGTACGCCCCTGGGTAATACAAACCAGGTAACCCTTTAGTGTTCAAAGGACTCTATGGAAACCCATTACAAACAAAACCTTCCTATGAAACCAAGCTAACACCTTCCCTATAGTGCATGCTTCTCCCTTGACCATGTCCCACTCTCCCTTTAATGTGTACTCTTTCTTTCTTTAATAAACATTCCTACTTATTCCCACTGGCCCTCTCATCTATAAATCTTTTAGAAATGAGAACATCAAACCCGGAGCAGTGCTCAGCTGGCAATTACTGTCAGCTGGGCTCCAGCTACAATGTGAACAGAAGTTTACATGGCATTTACAGCCTATCTTACTTGGTAAAAAGGATTAAAATATTTTGAATGATATAATCTTTAACCTTCCCAAAACATGTGAAATGATACATGTAATTATAGCAAAATGTAAGTACAGCTATGTATGCCTATTTATATAAGCCATAACCCAAAATATAGGTTTATCACACAGAGTAATAACAGTCAGTCTATTCTAGAGTAGACAAAATGAAAATTCAGTTTTTACTCTATCATGGAAAATGTTGATATTAAAAATAAATTCATCTCTCCATGGAATTCCTTGGCATTCACATCCATCACCGATTCTGCATAATGTATGGGGTGATTTTTAAAATTTTAAGTTATAAGTATACAAATGCAAAGATTTTTTCAAGGTTTAGGGTTTTTGTAAAGTTGGCAAGTATACAAATGCAAAGATTTTTTCAAGGTTTACGGTTTTGTAAAGTTGGCAAATTATCAGGTATTTTTTCTATCTTTAAGGAAATATAACACCCAATGAAAAAACATGGTTCCTGCCTCTTGAAGGATTAAATTTGATATTGGGTATAGAAAACTGAGATTTTTGCTGTTGCTGTTCTATTTTTTACAATATGCTTATTGAGAAATAATTTAAAGTTCGTGCAATTAACCCATTGATAGTGTAAAATTCAATGGTTTTTAGTTTTTACAGTGATACAACCATCATCACAATCAATTATAGAACACTTTTATTTCCCCATAAAGAAACTTTATCCACACCTGTCTTCATTTCTCCTCAATGTTCTCCACCAGGCCTAGATAATAAATGATTTATTTTTCCTCTATGGATTTGCCCATCATTGGCATTTAATATAAATGGAATAATAAAATATAGTCCTTTGTGAATGGTTACCTTCACTTAGCCTGATAGTCTCATGTTTCAACCATGAGGTAACAAATATAAAACTCCATTTTTTTCAAATAATATTCCATTGTATTGAGACATCACATATTTTTTATTCACTAGTCAGTTAATGGTTGGGTTGTTTTCACTTTGTGACTAAATAACTAATTATGGCATGAACATTTTTGGACATGTTTTTGCTTAGACATATGTTTTCACTTTTCCGGGTGTATACTTAGGAGAAGAATAAACAGATTATATGGTAACTCTATGTTTAATTTTTAAAAGAACTGTCAAACTAATTTCTAGAGTGGTCAAACTAATTTACAATTCTACCAGCTGTCTATGAGAGTCCCATTTATCCACATCCTCACCAACACTTACTACCTCTAATTTTTATTCTTGTCATCTTATGAGGTAAGAGGTAATATTATGGTTTCATTTGAATTTCCCTGATGGTTAACAATGTTGAAAATCATTTCAATTGCTTATTGGTCACTTTTCTATCATAGTTGCAGAAATATCCATTCAATGCTTTGTTCATTTTTATATTAAATTATTTGTATTTTTGTCAGCATTCTGCTTGCTGCTCCAAACTATCATAAATAAAATAAACTGTGGAGGGGACCCATTGCAGTGAGGGTAGCAAAGAGCATAACAGTCTCTGCCACCAGGAGCAGCCATCTAAGGATCCCAGCCTACTCTGTGATTTGCAGGTGTCAAGGCAACCTACAAAAGCACAACTCACCCAGGCACTGGATGGAACCATGTTTACTCATATAGAGAAAAGGGAAAGCAGAATCAGCTCCAATAGTAGGCATCAGTCCTGCATGGCTGACAGGTCTCCATCTGCTGCATATGCAGGAGATGGACTATGCAGACTGCTTGTGTCATCTTCCCCTCTCTGCCAGGAACAGATATACCAACAGGGGTGAACTGGGTGTCACAAAACATATGTGCTTTAGCTGGACTGTCTCTGGAGATGATTTGCATATGCTAAGGGCAAAAGAGGAAATAATGTACACTTTGGCAGCCACTATCTGCTAGGAGATGTGCTTAATCTCAGGGTACTATCAAAAAGTGAATCAACCCACATTTACCACCCTGTTCTGGAGTCAGACTGGCACAATCCCAAGGTGTACTTGCAGATTTTTGGACATTTTCCCCACTGTGGTGTTTGTTGTCAGTGCTAAATCCAGGGACTCAATATGACAGATCAATCCAGACTTTGAAATCTATTAATCAAATAGTGGAAGACATGCATTTGGCAGTGAAGGATACATATACTCTTCTCTTCAATATCCAACACATATTCTTGGTTTAGGGTTTTAGATTTAAAGGATGCTTTTTTAGTGCATTGCATTAGATAAAGACTCACAAAAGCCTTTTGACTTTGAGGGTGAGGAAACTGACACAGGAATAAGACAGCAATATCATTACACTGCATTGCCTCAAGGTTTTAAAAATGTCCCAACTATTTATGGACAAGTCTTGTCCAGAAGTTTTAAAGGAGAAAAGCTCACAAGGGAATTTTCTCCAATATGTTAATGATGTCGTTATAGCTAGCAAATTAAAGTAGCCTCACACAGTAATACCATAACAATGCTGAAAAGGCCTGCTGAGAAACGATATACAATATCTGATTTAAAAAGGCTCAGATTACACAAAATCATGTTAAATATCTAGGATACAAACTCTCTAAAGAGCAAAGAGCCTTGATACCTAGTAGACAGGTATAGGCCCTATGTTGAGTAGCCATGTCAAAGAACAAAGAGGAATTTAGAGAGTTCTTTGCTATGGTCATCTACTGATGACTGTGTATACCTACATTTGGATTAAGAACCCAACTTTTATATCTGGCCCTGAAGGGAAATGAGAAAGTTTCTTTAGAATGGTCATCAGAATGGTACTTGCTTTTCAAAGTTTCAAGGGCAAACTGATGTCAGCTCCAGCTCTGGGGTTCCTGGTCCCATGATAGAATTTGATCTATTCTTCCATGAGAGGCATGACATTGCATTAAGAGTACTAGTACAGCTTTTGAAGGGAGTATGTGTCCAGTGGCTTATTTATCAAACAGCTTGATACAGTGGCCCAAAGATGCCTGAGTGCTTAATGCAGTAGCAGACACTCATAAACATCTTCAAGAAGCTGAAAAGTTTTCTTTGATCTCCCAAACCTGTGTTCTTACCCTCCATATGTCATTTCCATGTTAGAACAAAATGGGGGACAATTGCTTGTGACTGGTAGACAAAGTTGTTTGCAGGTAGTGCTTCTGGACAATCTGGATACCATCTAGAAGCCAATATGTCCTTCTTCCAGATTCTAAGAAAGGGTCTGAATGGACTTGCCCAAAACATGATTGTGTTCAGTTCTTGGACAAGGTCTATTTAAGTGGAACAGGGGTAATGTTTGTGCCACTAACAGACCCAGACCTAGAACGTTCTCTGATGGGAATATTTACATGGACTAATGTAATGAAGAGGCAGGATACTCAGTAATCACCCACACAGAGATCTTGGAGACAAAATCTACTCCACCTGGAACTTCAACACACAGAGTGGAATTAATTGCCTTCCTAAGAGCCCTGTGTACACAGAGAGCCACTGAGTACACAGAATTAAGGTATGCCTTAGCCATTTTGCATACTCAAACCTGCAAGCCACACTTGGCCACTTCCTACCTGTGATTACTTTCAAGATGATTGGCAAATCACATCTACCAGTGACTCACTCCTCTCAGGTATAAGGGGAACATGAAAAAACTTACCTCATTTACTTATTCTTAAAAGGAAGAAGTTAGTTAATTCTTGTATTTGGGACAGATCTTAACACATAGGAAAAGTTCAGTAACGTGAACAATTATTATTATTAAATTATTGTTTTTATAAGTTATGCCTTAACCATTTTCCATACTCAAGGGGTGATTTAGAAAGAGTGTGGTCTGTTAACCATAGTCAACAAGCACATGAAGCATGCAGATGTAATTCTAAATTTTTTAGATGCAGTAATGCTTCCCAAAGAACTGGCCATTGAGGGTAAGTGTAGTCCAAAACCAAGATGTCAGTAAAGCAATGGCCTCTTCCTTAAGACTGCAGCATTCTGAGGCTGGCTGCCAGAAGTGCTTTGTCCTTGGGTTTCAAATTGACTTTCTCTTCTGTGTCCAATTTGCCTTGCTTGTAAGAACTTCAGTGATATTGGATAAAGATAACACTTTTTCAGGAGGGTGACCCTTTGCTAAAGCATCTTCATAGTTCTTGTTTATAAATGGGTTCACACTGACAAGATCACAAATTGCAACCTGAACATGGCTTTTGTGAGAAAACATGATCCAATCCCCAATAGAAAGAAATGTGACAGAATTAGGAAGAAAGGAATAATCATCCCATGATTTGGAGTACTTTATTTAAAGATAATTTCATGATGAAAACATTTCAAACTGTCTTTCTGTTTTGAATTTTAGAAGATTATTTTTGTTTTTGTATATGTTTCTCATAAGGTAATTCATCATGGTAGCATGTGAATTGATAAAAAGAATATCTTTATTTCATAAAAGAGAGAAAAGGGATTGTAAAAAGTGCTTGATAGTAAAGAAGAGCCAAAAACAACTCCCCAACTTAAGGGCATATTAAGATTAATTTTAGGAAAATACATATATTGTTGTTAAGAATTTGGACAGAGTTTACCTATATCTAACAATATCCATGAAATTCTTGAAATGTTTGGTATATCCAGGGCACAGAGACTGTGACTTGCACAGTGTTGGGTTAGATAGACAGTATATAGTCAGCAGAGGACTTGACCTGGGAGAAGTCCTTTAAGAATTCCCATCTAATGAACTCTGGTACTGAAGATTCCCACTGGGAAGAATGTCATCTCAGAATCCTTTTGTCTATTTGCTCTTAATGCAGCCATATGGATGGTGCAAACCTGCAAGCTGCACTTGGCCACTTCCTACCTGTGCTTACTTTCAAGATGATTGGCAATTCACATCTACCTGTGCCTAACTCCTCTCAGGTATAAGGGCAGCATGAAAAAACTTATCTCGTTTACCTATTATTAAAAAGAAGCAGTTAGTTAATTCTTGCACTTGAAACAGACCTTAACACATAGGAAAACTTCAGTAATGTGAACAATTATTATTATTAAATTATTGTTTTTTATTTTTTTCCATGTAAAATTAGTATTCCCACATTTTTCTGGTATTTGGTGGATGTGCTGGTTTGAAGCTATCATGCACCTCACAAAAGCCATGTCCTTTAATCCTCATTCAGTATTGATGGGTAGGATCTTTTTAATTGATTCCATGGTGGTGTGACCCACTCAATTGTGAATTTTAACTTTTGATTAGGTGGTTTCCATGGAGATGTGTCTCCACACATTCAAGGTAGGTTGCTTACTGTAACCACTTTGGAAAAAGCTCAGAACCAACAGAGATCACAAAGCCAGATACCATTAGAGATGAAGAAAGAAAATGCCCTAGGGGAGCCCTTGAAAAAACCTGGAGAGAAAGCAAGCAGATGTCACTATGTGCCTTTTCAGCTGAGAGAGAAACCCCAATTGTCATCTGCATACTTGAACCAGAGTATCTTTCGTTGGATGCCTTAATTTGGATATTTTTATAGCCTTGCCTTAATCTGGAGATTTTCACAGCCTCATAACTGGAAACCTGAAACTAAATAAATTCCAGTTTTTAAAAACCATTCTGCTTTTGGTATATTGTATTCCAGCAGCTTTTATGAACTAAAACACTGGATGTATCGTGTGACTTTTGACACTATGTAGTGCAAGAGCTTAGGAAATTTTGAATATGAGACACAACATGGTAAGACAAATTTTTATATTTCATAATGGCAATGTGAACACTGGCTCACAGAGGCAATCATCAGATGCAGAGTACAAATTTCTGCAATTCATTGTGAACTATGGAAGGAATTGTATTATAATACTATACTCATAGATTTTTATTGCCTGTTTACATTGCATAGACACAAATAATTGCTTTTGTCCCAAGATAAGGTAGTTTCCTTGAAAACTTATTGCTATCCCCCAGAGATAAATGATTGCTTCATAAAGCTTAATGAACATGGACCCCAGAGATGCACAAAAATACATAAAGCCCATAACATTTCCCATCATGACATCTTCAGCAACAGGGAGAGCAATCACTGTCCCACAGGTAAGTTGGTTGGACTAAGCTGGTTATTTGAGAATGGGTATGCTTGATATTTGAGGTAGCTTGATGGTTGTTTTCATTTTTTAGCTCACAGAGTTAATTAAATATAGATGCGAATGGAGAGAGAGTTGTAAAGGAGGAATTGAATTAGGCAAAGAAATGTTTTTGAGCCCATAATGGAAAAAAATTTCTCCCTGAGTATTATGAAATAGTCTAGATAGGAAATACAAACAATTTAGTCTGCAGAATCAAATATTCTGTGACAGCTATTAGTATGATAAGGAAAACAGTACAAAGAAAGTGGAAAACATGTACTTTTCTAAAATCAGTATCTTACACTAACTCCACCTGTTTCAATTTGCTAAAGCTGCCAGAATGCAATATACCAAAAATGGGTTGGGCTTTAAAATGGGAATTTATTAGTCTACAAATTTGCAGTTCTAAGGCCATAAAGATGTCCCAGTTAAGACATCAACAATTGATACCTTCTTTGGAGAAATGCCAATGGCATATGGGGTTCTCTGTCACATGGGAAGTCATGTGTATGGTGTCTGCTGATCCTTCTCCCATGGGATTCTTTGTCAGATAGCAAGGTCCATGGCTAGTGTCTGCTGATTCTTCACTCCTGATTCTCACTATTTTCAGCTTCTGATTCCAGTGGCCTTCTTTTTTGAGCTTCTCTGGGTGTTTCATTCTCTGAGCTTTCTTGGCTCTTCTGTCTTTTATCCTCGTACAAAGAAACCTATAAAGGATTAAGGCCCAGAATGAATTGGGGGGGTCACATCTCAATTAAAATAACATCAGCAAAATTTCCCACCCATAGTAAGTCTGCACCCACAAGAATGGATTAAAAGAACATGACTTTTTCTGGGCTACATAACAGTTCCAAACTATCACACCACCCATAGAACCTGGATGTGAAAGCATGGAATTTCTCTTAACAGTCACCTTGATGGTAAAGTTGGCAGCAAGAGACCCTGAAACTGTTTATGGAGAGACCAGACATGTGAGCAACCTCTGAAGTGGGATGGAGTAGGATTATTTTATCCTTGTGTAACTCACTGTAATATGACTTTCAATGGTAGGACTTCTCACACATGGTCATACAATGACATTTGTGGCCAGATTATTCTTTGTTGTGGGAAGCTGTCTTGTACATAACCATAGGGTGTCTGGCAGCACCAGTGGCTTCTATCCACCAGATGCCAGCAACGTTTCATCCAATTTTCTTGAGGGAAAAAAATCCTTCCAGTTATTGCTGATGACCATTGAAGAATAAATTTACTCCTAGGCGAGAATCACTGCTTTGTGTTTGTAATGACCTGATTTTTAACATTTAGTCTTGAAAATTTGAAAAAGTTTTCAATATTATGTACTACTTTGAACTCAATTATCCTGGTCAAAGAATACATAAAACAATATCATACAAATCATTTTTTGTTTTCATGCAGGATTTCTCTATGTAAATATCCTTGACCTCTTCTAAATCAGCTGAAGAACTGGGGAAATACTTTGTTGTGTTAGTTTTTAGTCCAGATTCTCTCCTTGCCTCTAATAATTCAACTGGCACGTCTATATGAACCAAGAGTCAGTAAGGCATGCCCATACTCTCTATTTGCTGTGTTTTAGAACTTAGATTTAGAAGAATCTACTGATTAATAAAAAAATTTATGCTCTTCCCCTACTTTACCCCATCAATGCTTTTGTTCCATGAGAATTCAAGGAAGATAATGTGTTCCTGTTTAATAAAAAATGGAGATAAAATATTTACATTTCAAAGATGCTGTGAGGATTAAATATACAATGCAATTTATGTATATATTATATGCATATTATGTATGTATAATATTCTGTCTGTGCAACCTGGCTTACTATTTAACCTTTGCAATATTATCACAATCATTTTTCAGGTCATTAAAATGTCAATTTTAATAGTTGAAAGTTTTCCATCATATATTTGTAAGATAATTTTTATCATTTCCCTTCTAATTGGCATTTAAATTACTTCTAAATTTTGATATCACAAATAATGCAACAATGAATCAGTAGTCATTTTTTGTTAATAATTTTCTTTTCACAACTTTGTTAAATTCTTTCATTAAATTGAAAGCAGTGAAATTAGTTTGTCAAAAATATCTTTTTAAGGTTTCAAGGTCATATGACAAGAAGAATCATAGTTACAGGAAGATATTTAACAGTACCTAATTCCCTAAACCCTGGCCAACACTGAAGGGTATAACACAATTTCCTTTCTGGGATGCACAGTACAATTTTTCTTGTTTTACTCAAGTGTGGTCACTGAAGTCATCCTACTGGCCGTGATGGCCTGTGGCCACTTTGTGGCCATCTGTCGCTCACTACTGTCCATAGTTCTCATGTCCCAGAAGCTCTGCTTGAGACTGGGGTCTGCCTGCTATCTCTGTGGAATAGTGTGTTCTTTGTTTGACATATGTTGAACTCTTGAGATCTGTTCTCATAGATCAAACATGATAAACTGCTTTGTCTAAGATTTACTCCTTCTCTTATTTATAGCCAGCTCTGTTGTGTCTATGAATGGACTGGTGGTGTACATTGTGGCCACTTTCAGGGATAGTCCACTGTATTGTTTCACCTGCACCTCCAATTTATTTATTCTCAACACCATCTTAAGGATACTTTCTGCAGAGGGAAGGAAGAAATCCTTTTCCAGCTTATGCCTCCTAATTCACAGGCATAGTTATCTTCCATGGAACAATCATTTTTATTTACTGCAGGCCAAGTTCTAACTACCATCTGGAAGATTACAAGGTAAGCACAGTGTTCTATGCTGTAGTAATTTCCATGCTGAATGCCCTGATCTATAGCCTGAGGAACAAAGTTGTGAAAACCTCCCTCAGGATAATGGTGGGCTACAAAATAACTTCTTCAAGAATATATTTTCAAAAGGACTTAAGTTTCAAAAGCAAAAGTTGATGGAAGAGCTGAGAAAATAAGAGAGTGGAGAGAACTGCCAGTTGCTAATTAGTTTTGAGAGTGCTTTGTTTCACATATTTTTATGCCTTTTCAACTTCCAGATTTGGTCTGAGCAAATATTCATATATTCATTCCAAATTTTGCTTTTGCTTAATCTGTTTTATTTTAACTGAATATGGAAAATGGCACGCGTTAAGACACATACATTTGGTTTGTTGTATATCCTTCATAAATCTAATGAATAACCCATGAAAATTATACTTTTTTCTGTATCATTATGGAAAATATGATTCTTTTCAAAATTATATTCCTATTTGCCAAAAAGAATTTTGTAATTGTTTATATAAGCATTATTATAAGAGCAGTATTTCTGAATCTTCATATTGTATCTTGTACTTCTTATCTTCATAGTTCCTGTACTATATAAAAATGGTGGATCAAATTTTTCATTTCACTTAAAAGTGGGTGTCCTAAGTCAGTAGGACCCCATATAGGAACTGTTGAAAAAGTTGAAAAATGATCATATACTGAGTAGAGATATAAATGAAGCTGATCTGAATAGGGCTAAGATATCAGAATATAGAGTAAAGGATGATATCATACATATTTTAAAATTTTAACTTCTGTGTGTGACTAAATTGAGAGGTGTTTATTTGGTGTAAAGTTTATATTTTGAGTAGTATATGTCCTAATTTAACTTGCATGTTCAGTTTAATTGAATACCATAAGTACGTGGACTCTGGAATAGGGTATGAGATTTTGTTGTTTTTTTCAGGTTAGTGTGATGCACCAATAAATCCCAGAGCAATTTGGACAGTGAATAAAGCATTGCAAAGTCTCCATGGGGGAAAGGGGAGAAAGGGACAAATATTAAACTTCCCCATTTGGAGAATTTCTGATATTCTCATACGCAGTGTGGACAACCACCTCAATAGACCAAACCCTCAATCTTGAGATTGGTCCATATGAAACTCATTCCTGCAAAGGATAAGCTAAGCTTACTTAAAATTAGGCCTAAAAAGAGTGCAAGGATATTTTGGTGATAGAATTCTCCCCTGCCATGCAGGAGACACAAGTTTGATTCCTGTCCCAAGAACTTCCCAAAGAAACAAATAAGCAAGCAAACAAATGAAAAACGAACAAAAAATTCAACAAATGGTGCTGCAATAAGGGGATACTAACATGGAAAAAGAATGAAATGTGACCCCCACCATACAGCATACAAACAACACCACAACAAAAGTTATACCTAATAGTCACTCCCAGGGAGCCTCTTTTGTTGCTCAGATGTGCTCCTCTCTCTCTAAGCCGACATAGCAAGTGAACTTACTGCCCTCATCCCCTACATGAGACTTAACTCCCAGGGTGTAAATCTCCCTGGCAATGTGGGGCAGAAATCCTGAGATGAACCACGACCTGGCATCAAGAGATGTAGAAAACCTTCTTGACCAAAAAGGGATAGAGAGAACGAAATAAAATAAAGTATCAGTGGCTGAGAGATTTCAAGCAGTTGAGAGGTTATTCTTATGCGTTATATAAATATCCTGGAGGTTATTCTTTTGCATTATATAGATACCCTCTCTTTAGTTTATGGTGTGTTGGAGTGGAGCCTTGTTTCTTGAAGATGGTTGTATAATGATATAGTTTTTACAATGTGACTGTGTGGTTGTGAAAACCTTGTGTCTGAAGCTCCATTTATCTAGGGTATGAACAAATGAGTAAAAAATATGGATAAAATAAGTAAGTAATAGAAAGACAAAGGTTAAAATAAATTGAGTAGATTGAAATACTAGTGGTCAATGAGAAGGAACGGTAAGGGGTATGGCATGAATTAAAAGAAAAAAAGAATTGTGAATTGACTTAAAATTGTCTGATGTTGTCATGATTATTATATCATTTAGGATTCACTCACTAAAACAAATCCCTAGAGGGATTTAATATCTGAAATTTGAAGTGTTAGAAGGCTGAAACAGCACAAAACGGATATTATCCATTAATTTAAGGCTTATTAACTGCATGAAATAGGTATTGTCCTTTATATTTGGAGACCATAGGGAAGTGGTATTGTAACCAGAATCTCAGAGCTTGGAAGAAGCTCTCCACTTAGCTGCTATTAAATACTTGAGGAAGCTCAGAGGCTCTCAAGGTGTTTGAGCCTCTGAGAATGGGTTAGGCCTTAGTAGTATTCAGATTATTGGTAGCATACATAATAGGGACTTTGAAAATTGAAGTCTGCTGCTCCAAACACTAAAGAGAGTGGGTGAAATGCTAAGCTGTTAGCCAGTGCCACGTGTCTGCTTTTGCTGGATTCATCTACACAGTAACTGGAAAACAAGAAGTAATTCCCTTTTGCTCTTCTCTCCATGTAATTTCAATCCTCCTTTTCTCTTCCCTTTCTCTCCCACCTCCACTTCTCCACCTAGCAGAAACTAACAGGAAGAAAGCTACTAAAGATGTCTGGGTAATGCATTGTATAGAATCCCAGAATCAACATTGTACAAAGCATGAAGAATGGAAAGGAAGACTAGAGACAACAAACAGAATTTCAGAGGGATTTTCAATCTATGATGCCAAGAAGAGATTCTCTTTCCTTTACTATATCCACAGAGTAAATAAATCTTTCTAGAACTGAACACTTAAGTGAGCCTCAAGACTAATTAGTCTCTACTTCATTATATTAATCATAGATATAATTGAAACTTTACAATATTTGTTAACCAGAAATTGTTGGGGTTAGTGTTGTCCATTAAGAATTAGGTAAAGTGAAATTTCATGGTTCCATATCAATTAGTAAATCTAATGCTTTCCCATAATTTCTATAAAATAAACAGCCTTTTGTTTCTTTTGACTATTTTTTTGTAGTATCTAAGATAAAGTTCTCCCAGGTAGCTTGTTTCATAGGGAATTTTACTCATCAATAGAACTTTCTCTTTGAAGTTAGTGACCTATGAGATATGAAAGAATTGAAAGGATGGTCCCAAAGTTAGGAAGGGGAGAGGGGGAGACATAGAGAACTGCATCATAAGGATATAGCTGTCACTTTTCACTTTACATTTTCTATTCTTGTCTGTGGTCAAGCAAAGTGATATATTCTCCATGCGCATGAATCATCAAGACAAATATGTACAGACATTTTTCACTATAATACATTCTGGGGGGATAAAATAGGGCTTCTGAAATAATTTTAAGCTGATTATATCCAAGAGAATAGATTACTTAGGTGTCAAACTGAAAATTAAGGATAGAAGAAAAATGTATAAAGGAGTAAATTTGACAAATGGGAACATTTCATTTTCAAGATATTTTAAATTATTTTCTATGAGATTTTCATTCAAGCACTTTGTCATATTTCCATTCACTATTAATGTTTTCCTAATGATTTGCAAGATATTTTGTCTTTTAAGACTCTCTCCTAAGGAATATCTTTGAAACATCTGACAATATAGTATTTGTCATTTAATGTTATATATTGGGCATGCTCCTTGTTGTATAGTTTATTTTTTAGGTATTAATATTAATTTTTCCTATTTAAACAATAAAAGCAGTGAAAATTAATCATGCTTTATTCTACATTTTATCTTGAATCTGTGTGTTTTATTTGTAAAATGCAAAATTTTTCCATTTCTTCATTGTTTTAAATTTAGTGGCTTTATGTGATTTTTAATATGTTGCTTGAATGAATGATTGCTTACAAAGTAATTATCTAACTCTTCTTCCCAATTGTAATTTTCACAACACTGTTTTTTTAGAATCATTTTCTTCTCTATTGGTTTGTGATATATCTTAAAATATATAACATCTCTAAATTAACTATGGTCTAGGCATTATACCTTTCCATCAGATCTCTGGATATATCACATAGCTTCTCTTATTCAATAAATGTAATAATTTAGGTTTTTGTATGCTGTATGGTGGGGTCACATTTTATTATTTTTCCAGGTGAGTATCCTGTTATTGAAGCACCATTTGTTGAAATTTTGTTTGTTCATTTGTTTTCGGTTCTTTTTTTATGTTTGTGTGTGTGTGTGTGTGTGTGTTTGTGTGTGTGTGTGAAATGTATGGACTAGGAATTGAATCCAGGTCTCCTGCATGACAGGTTAAAATTCTATCTCTGAACCACCCTTTCACCATATACAAAAGAATCATATACTTTTATAATGATATTTAACACTCAAACTACCAAAGTTTCTCAAACAGTATTATAAAATATATTAGCATTATACAAGGCAAGAAAATATACCATCTGTCTTCTATTAGTCCTTGCCATATTAAACTCCTCATATCCATATAAACATACCTAATTTGAGTGCACTTTGTTTTATTATGTTTTGCAAATATTGCATATATTTTACAAATTGAAGGTTTGTGACAACCTATACGCACCATTATTCCAAAAGCATGTACTCATTTTGTGTCTCTGTGTCACATTTTAATTAAAGTATGTGCATTATTTTTTAGACATAATGCATTTGCACACTTAGTAACATACTGTGTACTTTAATCATAAGGTGGGCATGTACTAGAAAATGAAAATATTCATGTGACACTCTTTTACTGTTGTTTTATGACAGTGGTCTGGAACTGAACTCACAACATTTCTGAATTATGCCTTGGATACCAACATCAGCTTTGAATGGGCCTATTTCTTGTTCATTTCTTTTGATATTTTGTCAATAAGCATTAATATTTACCTGAGGAATATACAAAATGAAACACAATAGTAACAAAACTACAGGTTCTCTTACAAATTTTGCCTGTGTCACTAGTTATGATTTTAGACAAATGCACCTAAATTCTGTGGACACAATTTCATCAATAACATTTATTTTGAAAAACATGACATTGAAAAGAATGTTTCAATTCATTCTCTTAAACCCATGAATAATCTAATTAAACAGATGGGAACAGTGTGTCTAAGTATCAGAACCACTACTTTTGAGATACTTCTCACTCTTCTTCTCTATGTCCATTACCATTCCATGGTAAAACTCTTATAAGAGTCAACACAATTAAACATAACTATAATAAATAAACTTTGATAATTAATCTATTACATAATGATCTTTTTACTGTTAATTTAAAATATATCCTATCTCAGAGACATCATTATGAATCAATTATATCTTAAAATCAATGAAATATAATGTTCTAGTTTGTTAACTGCTGCAATACAATATACCGTAAACTGAAAGGCTTTTAAAAAGGGGAATTTAATAAGTTGTAAGTTTACAATTTAAAGGCCAATTAAAGAAAGTCTATAGAAATGCCCAATCTAAGGCATCCAGAGAAAAATACTTTAGTTTAAGAAGGCCAATAGACTTCAGGGTTTCTCTCTCAGCTGGGAGGGCACATGGGGAAGTCTGCTAGCTTTCTCTTCTGGCTTCATGTTTCATGAAGCTCCCCAGGAGGCAATTTACTTCTTCATCTCCAAAAGTTGCTGGCTGGTGTCTCTCTGCTTCATGGTTCTTTGGCATTTCGAAGCTTTCTCCAAAATATTTCTTCTTTCATAGGATTCCAGTAAACTAATTGTGACCCACATAGAATGGGTGGAGACACATCTCCATCCAGTCAAGTTTAATACCCACAATTGATTGATTCACATCTCCATGGAGATAACCTGATCAAATTTCCAAAATATAATACCGAATAGGGATTAGAAGAAATGGATTAAGTTGGATTAAGTTAAAACATGGCTTTTCTAGGGTACATCAATCTTTTCAAACTAGCATACATGGTATTGAATCAGGAATGTCAGGAAAAAGAAGAACTATTGTGTCCAGATTATATTATACATTTTAAGTTGAATTTTTGTAGCTCACTCAAGGTATGGCTGCATTTAAATTTGGGATTTTTTATTTCTACACCCAATATAGAAAGCAAGTATATGAAGGAAGAAAGATCAGAAGACTAAAAGATAAGACAAGACTGGAGACCCAGACCTGGGTGCAGCAATTAATACATGAATTTGAACAACAAACATGTTCTTATTCCTGGCAGGTAAAGTATTACACTTATTTCAAATGTTTTAGGTGATAAAAACAAGGCAAGAGGGCAAGCCACCGTGACTCAGCAGGCAGAGTTCTCACCTGCCATGCCAGAGACCAGGGTTCAATTCCCAGTGCCTGCCCATGCAAATAAATAAACAAACAAATTAATTAATAAAGCTAAGAGTTCTGATTCAATATCCTTAATAACATTCACTCTGGGGTAGATACAGAAATGGGTGAGGCAAATACATAGATGAAAGAAAAATAATGTGATCTCAAAAAAATCGACACCATAGTTAAAGATGTAGTTACATAAATGCATACATAAATATGCCCAGAGCACTGTACACATCTCAGACTGTGGTCTGAGAAATAGGTTAAGAGTGGATGATGAACAGAAATCAATAAACTAAAGTTACAAACTTGTTTCAAAGGTGTTAGAAAGGAGTTAGATGTGAAGTTTCTGCAATGCTCCACATCTCAGTAGTTTTCCATGGATGAACTCAATCAGGTTGATGAGACATTGCACAAATGTGCAGATATGTAGAAATGAACATTGAATTATGCACTACACAAAAGGCATGTTCAAGACTTAGTCTGCATTTCTGTGGATGCGTACCAATTTTTAAATAGTATTTCTGAATATATTAAGATATGTCAGGGCATGAATTCATTTATGAATAGTATTTTCAAAAATCCTATTGAGGCATAGCAAAATGTTATGAAGGTGGACCTTAATCCCTATGACTGGAACCTCATAAATACAAGAAATTCAGACCAGAGAAGTCAGAAGAGCCTAGGGGAAGCCAGAGAAGAGATCTCCATATAATGGGGGATTGCCATCACTAGAAATCCAGGAGAAATTGTAGACTGTTGATTCCTTGCTGTTGGACTCATAACCCTCAAAACCATGTGTTTCTGTTTCTTAGCTGCTACAACAAATATCAATCAATGGGTTTGTTTAAACAACAGGACATATTGGCACACACTTTGAGGTTAGAGAAGTAAAAAAAATTGAGGCATCAGCAAAGTGATGCTTTCTCCTTAGACTGTGGCATTCTGGAGCTGGTGACCAGTGAATGTAGGTCCTTCGATTTCTGTCACAAGCCAATTCTCATGGAGTTGATTGCTTCTTTCTCTACAGGTTCCTTTGTGACTGCGTGTCAATCACATTTACATACTGGGAATGATTTGTTTATGAGAGCTTTCACTTATTTATTTTAATTTAATTTATGCTTACTTTAATTTAATAATATTTGGAATAATTAACACATTCACAGATTCTACTTTGTCTCCTTTTCTCTGTCAAATACAAAATTCCAAGCATATCATTCCAGAGGTATGTATGCATATTCAAACAAATATACAAATGTAAGTTGATTTCTTTTCTAATTATTTTAGTGGAAGTGTGATGGGCAGGTATAAGAGGAAAAATCTATAGGCATGAAGACCAATTTGGAAGTTATTGAATAGCATAAATTTGAAATAATTAAAATAAGGTTTACAGAAATATCAGTGGTAAGAGTGAAAATAGAATCAAGAATTCCATGGAAATACTGGATGTTAAGGGAATGTAGAATTCTATATGATTTGGTGAAAAATAAATGGTAAAGCAAAAGCAAAGATCAGATAATGTAATGTGAATAGTAGACAATCTATATGTTTGACAGGGATCTGGGATATTGGAAATAACTTTAGAAACCAATAATACTGGCTCTACCCCAGATGTACCCCAATATTTTCATCCTATCATTATCATCCTATCATTATCATACATGGAGAGATGCATTGCACATGACACCCTTAGCAGGAAGATTACTAAGTAGCAGAAGGACCTGAAGGCTGGATCTACCCTCTTCCCCAGTGTGGCTGGTGTCAAGGAGGGGATAGTTATGACTTGCAGAGGAAAGGAAATGGGGAGAAACTTAAGAAATATTTTTTAGTAAATTCAAAACATTATTGAATTTATTCAATTAAAAGTTTATGGTTCCAGAGGGGGGCCAACATGGCGGCTTAGCAAGGTGCGCGTTTTAGTTCGTCCTCCAGAACAACTACTAGATAACCAGAAACAATACAGAATAGCTCCCGGAACCACAATAGTGACCAAACACACAGTGCACCCAGAACGGGAGCAGTTTAGACCGACAGCAACTCGCCGGATCTGTGAGTTCCCCAAAGCCGCAGCGGCCGGCGCCCGGCGCCCGGCGCCCCTCCCCCATAGGCGTCTTCGTGGAAAGAAAGGAAACAGTAGCAGGGACTGAATCCAACCAAGCGCCAATTGCGGCATTAATAAACAAATTCTGATTACGAAAAATAGGCCCCCAGCTCACGCAAAACCGGGCAAGTCAGAAGTTGCTTGTTGGGCTAACTGGAAAAAGAGGAAAGGGGACAAAACGGGGGTTTTCGTGGTGGTTTCTACGGAGACTTGGCAGTCTCCAGATTCAGCGGCGGACTTCTCGGGCTGCAGCTGCCCCACACACAGGCAAAAACAGACTGCTCTCAGGGCTGTCTCCCACATGCGCCTTCCCCAGGGGAGGGGTGAAGCCCAACTTAGGTGGAATCCCTCTCTCAAAGAACGCAGACTCCAGGGCTTGGCAAATTGAAGCCATTAAAACCAGCCTACAACCTCTCCTCTGTCTCGACCATGCCCCCAGCAGGGAGAGCCTTCCAAAACTAAAGGAGACACAACATCTTTTGCTGGTGGGACCGGCAGGCAGACAAGCGCCACCTACTGGGCAGGATAAGAAAAACAGAGTCCAGAGACTTCACAGGAAAGTCTTTCAACCTGCCGGGTCTCACTCTCAGGGAAAACTGACGCAGGTGACTCCTTCCCCCTGGTAGGAGGCCAGCTTAGTCCGGGAAAATCCGGCTGGTGCCAGTAATACCTATGTAGACCCTCCTAAGGGTGGGGAGGGAAAAGGCGCCTTACAAACACGACAAGAAACAAGAAAACAAGAACTGAAAAATTACCCTCTGTTAAACAAAACTTAAGCTAGAGGCCCAGAAAAAGCTGAACTGAAGATCAAAGAACAGATAGAAAACAAACTCATCTAGCAACAAAACCCTAGGTAAGATAAGTGAAAGCAACCTCCAGGTAATTAAATGTCTAGATGCCAACAACAAAAAACAGCAAAGCACACAACGAAAATTGAAGATATGGCCCAGTCAAAGGAGCAAACCAATAGTTCAAATGAGATACAGGAGCTGAGACAACTAATACTGAATATACGAACAGAAATGGAAAACCTCATCAAAAACCAAATCAATGAATTGAGGGAGGACATGAAGAAGGCAAGGAATGAACAAAAAAAAGAAATGGAAAGTCTGAAAAAACAAATCATG
>PVIY010043117.1:0-20513 GCA_004026745.1 Myrmecophaga tridactyla
TTTTTTTATCTCTGTTAACTAAAACAGTTCCTAGCACATATTAGGCAGTCAATAAATTGTTGACTGATTGACATTAAACAAATAGAACAAACTTGATAATTGCCATAGAAGTAGAAACATAGTTGTGCTCTAAAGATGCATAACAAGGGAAGTTGAAGGATCCCATGAAAATGATGTTTAAATCCAGACCTAAAAGATGATTAGGAACCAGCCTGGCAAAATATGTGGGGCATAAGGTAGGCATGTTTGGCCAATATGTGAGCAGGCACATCCCCTGCTGAGTAAGCAGTAGATCAGAGGGATGGCAAGGTGTGAAGTACTGGATTTGTATTGGGAATGGCATAAAATTTGGCATGGCTGAAGTGAATTATGAGGTGAGTCCTAGATCCAATGGTCTTGTCAGCCTTTTAAGGAATTAGAATTTTGTCCTCTAAGATTTGTAAATTCAGAATTCTCTTTAATCTAGCGTTTGACATTATTTGTCATTTGGAGAATTTACTCATAATATCAGTATCAGGTAAGGAATATGCAAAGAAATACCTTGATTAAGTTTAAAATTGTCATGGGATGGATTGCTCCTGTGTATACATCTGCAACAATTCTGTGTTTAAATTTGGTCATAGGCAGGGAGGTTTTTATTTTCTGTATTTTCGTCCATTTATATGTTGATCAAACATTTTGAGATCTTCCATACTAGAAGAATGCTAAGAACTATAAGCGATCAGGGAAGATATTGGCACATAGTAAGTGCCCAGTAGTTTTGTCAAAGAATAAATATTACCTGCGTTTGTGGAGTTTATACAAGGCAGAATTGAATAAGTGCTTGAATAATAGCTAAAATATATGGAACTGTTAAGTGTACTAGACGTATTATACCAGTTATCTCAATGTGGTATAGAAAAACATTGGAAGAAGTGATTAATTCTGATTGAGTACATCAATGAATGT
Organism: Myrmecophaga tridactyla; assembly: GCA_004026745.1. NCBI lineage: Eukaryota > Metazoa > Chordata > Mammalia > Pilosa > Myrmecophagidae > Myrmecophaga > Myrmecophaga tridactyla. The sequence continues at coordinate 949 of PVIY010043117.1, forward strand.
TTCTTACAGGAATCGTCATTGGACTGGACTTGTGAGAGAGAAGGATTTTGGTTGTCTGGAAAGAGTAAGATGGTATCCCAGGATGAAGGAACACAATGAACAAAGACATAGATTTGTTAAACCGAATATTGCTAAGTTCAAATTTCATATTCCTACTTTTGATAGAGACCCTGGACTTAACTAACCCAAGGATCTTTGTCACCCAGTTTAGTTTATACTTTCATTATTGGCATTTCCATTTTGGTAATGTCTGGGGATTTCTCCCTTAGTGTAGCAAATGAAATTTCTTTTTATGCCTTGTTTTCCATAGCATCATCTCCAGAGACAAAATTAGTACAGTTGTAAACATATAGACTCTGAAGCCAGATTTGTAGATTTGGAAACTGATTTTACCATTTCTTACCTATGGGGACCTTAGCCTCTGGGCCTCAGTTTCCTTATTGGTAAAATGAAGATAGTAATAATAGTTAACCTAGTATTAGTGTCATCATTACCATGCCTGTTACTGTGGATTTTTTTTCTTCAAACTACTGGCTTATCTTGATGCTCACGTAGGTTCTATTTGTCTATGGAGAGAATGGCTGGACCTCAACCTAAAGAGACCATTTAGTGCTCTTTACATGGTCTCATGAATCACTTTGGGGGCTTTTATCTTTGTTTCCTTGGTCATGTATGGTATGATGATAAGAAAGTGTTATCTCTACTTGGTGGTACTTGGCTACAGGTGAAATATCACTGATGTTATGGTAAGACCTCAGGGAAACTATTGGGTTGAGTGAAATTTTCATCCCCTGATTAAGTTCCTTAGGTATTCTGAGTACCAGCACTTTTAACTTTACGACTAGCAAGGGATAGCACCTGAAGGTAAATAGTCTTTGAAGTTTGCTTAACAGCAGCTTTATTTTCTCCTTTACCTTCTTCCTTCCACACTGGTCCTAGAGACGGAAAGGGATAATGGAGAAGGGAGAGAGGAAAGGGAATAAAACCAGTTGTTTCAGGCTGAGTCATTTGAGGTAAGTGAAGAAAGGAGTACTTTTGTGAGTGGCAGTACAGGGCAGGAGGTACTGCGTCCGTGGGAGGATGAATAGAGAGTAGGGGCACTCCTTGTAGACCAGTGATGGGTCTAAGTCATCTTAAGAATGACTCAGTTTCTGCTTTTCTTCATTCAGTTGATGTGAAGTGATAACCAATAACTTGCACTATTGATGTCAACTCTCGTACCCTCTGACCAGTGTAGAGGCCCTATGCTTCCCATCCGCTGATGGTGTGTACTGCTGATAGTGTGTACTCTACTTTCCCAAAGTCAAGGAAACCATTTAAACAGTTATTGCAGTATTCTAGGTCAGAAATGAAGACAAATTGAGATGGTAGTAATGGGGATGAAAATGAGGGAATAGATTTAAAAGATACAATGATTTCTAGGCTTTTGTCTTGAGTGACTAATAGATGGTAGTGTCATTGACTGATTTAGAGACTACAAGAGGAACAGATTTGGGGAGTGGGGACTAAAGGTTAGGTGAATGGGCTTGATGACTTTGTAGGACAGCCAAGAAGATATGTATATATTAGGATTTGGAGGCTTTAGTGATGTTTGGTTCTTATTAATGAATGTTTAGTACCTCCTAAGTTCCAAGTTCAATTCAGGTACCAAAGATGAAGGGACACAGCCACCCTACCATCAAAGGGAAACAGACAAATGAACAGGCAGTTAGAATACACTATGATTGAAGAATGCCTCATTAGAATCATGTGAATGTACTTTGGAGGGAGTTAGAGAAGGGAAACAAGGGTAAAAATGTTTCTGAGTTGGAGAGAGAGAATCAGCAGTCATCAACGATAATGGTAATTGAGATCCAGGCATGGATTAAATTCTTAAGAGTGTGTAGAGTCAAAAGAGGACTGATGGGGCAGGCCACGATGGCTCAGCAGGTAGAGTTCTTGCCTGCCATGCCAGAGACCTGGGTTCATTTCCCGTTGCCTGCCCATGCCAAAAAAGGGGGTCTGATGAACATTGAACATCAGCATGTAGTGGGGTAGGTGGAGTAAGAGTAGGGAGAAAAATACAGCAGGGTAGGGTCTTGGAAGCCAAGGAAGGAATGTCTATTAAATTCAGTTTATTGATTAAATACAAACTGTTGGTTGAAAAGCATTGTGTAGCACTATAAATATATACTCGTCTATACAAAAATGCATCCCCATAAAGATCTGAACTTATAAATGGGGTTAGGTTAAATCTTTGGTAAGCAGCACATAGAGGAAAAGTGTAAATAATTTGAAGCCTCAGTTCTGAGATCATAGTTAGAATTTGGCTCTACCACTTTGCTAGCTGCTTAATGCTTAGGACCAGTTACTTATTATTATTGTCCTCAGTTTCTTCAAGTATAAATATGATACATGTTTTACAAAGTTGTATCAATTAAAAAGTATAAGATACGTTATAAAGCCTGTTTCAATCACATTGGCACTCTTTAAATGATAATTCTCATCCATTCTGCTGTTGCTGTCTGTTCCTCTAAACTAAGTACCGTTTTCCCTCCTCTTCCAACCCTTCCTCCTCCTCATGTTCTTCTATCCTTTAAGAAACACCAGAATTCCTACCTTCTCCTTGATGCCTTCCCATACAGATAATATTTGAAATTTTCCAGAGTGAAATGAACATGGTCTGATATTCTTTAGAATTTCAACACTATTTTATTTAAACTTCAGAAGGAAAATTTATCATCTCATCACAAGAAGTTGGGAGGCATGTGGTTCTAGGATTGTCAATTCTGTGGCTCAATAATATCAGTAAGTACTTGAATTCCTTATCTTTGCTTGGCCATTCTTTGATCTTAGGCTTGACCCACATGGCCACAGGGTGATTACAGTAGTCCATTCATCACATATTCTAAAGTTCAAAGGAGATAACTTCTGTCTTCTACTTTCTCCACACATTTTAACAGTTTTCTTGGATATAATTTATATAGGATAAAACTCACTCATTTCAAGATATGATTCAGTGATTATTAGTAAATTTATAGGGTTGTACAACCATTATTACAAGATAGATTCAGAATATTTTCATCAAGCCTTTTCTCCTTACCCTCTCCAATTCTCTCAAGCTCATTTGTGGTTAGTCCCAACTCACACCCCCAGGTATCAAATCAACTGTCTACTTTCTGTCTCTACAAATTTGTCTTTCTCAACATTTCATATAAATAGAGTCAAACAATATGTATGTAGTCTTCTGTATCTGGCTCCTTTTACTTAAATGTATTTTAGGTTCATCAATGTAGCATGTATTAGTACTTTTTTTTAATTAATGAATTTATATAGCAGTGTTTATCCATCCACAGTTGATCGACTTTTGAATTATTTCCAATTTTTAGCCATTATGAATAATGCTGCTGTGAATCATAGTCCTTTGTTACAATTGATGCAACAATATTATTTTTATAATCATACTATTATTAACTCTTGTCCACAGTTTACATTAGAACTCATTCTTTTAATTTTTAATTTTAATTTTAATTTTGGGAAGTTGGATACAACCTCAAATTTCCCATTTTAATCACATTCAAATATACAGTGCAAAGGTGAATTACATTCATAGTGTTGTGCTACCATCACCACCATCCATTACCAAAAATTTTCCCATTAAACAGCAACTGTACAAGTTAAGCATTAACGCCCCATTTTCCACTCCCACTCCAGCTCCTGATAACCTGTATTCTAGTTTCTGACTATGAATTTGCATGTTATAATTATTTCATATAAGTGAGGTCATATATTTGCCCTTTTATGTCTAGCTTATTTCACTCTATGTGATGTCATCAAGGTTTATCCATGTAGTCACGTGTGTATCAGATCTTCATTCCTTTTTATGGCTGAATAATATTCCATTATATCTGTATACCACAAGTTGTTAATCCATTCATCTGTGGGTGGTTACTTGGTGTTTTAGTATGTAAGTGCTGCCGGAAAGCAGTACAACGGAAATGGAATAGCTTTTAAGAAGGGAATTTAATAAGTTACAAGTTTAGAGTTCTAAGGTGGATAAAATGTCCAGACTAAGGCACCAACAAGAGATTACCTTTACTCAAGAAAGAGTGATGCTGTCCAGAACACCTCTGCCAGCTGGGACGGCATGTAGCTGGCATCTGCTGGTCCCTTGCTCTTGGGCTCTGTTGCTTTTAGCCTGTCTGTTTTCCATTGGGTTCCTCACTTGGCATCTGTGGGCCCTCACTTAGCTTCTCTGGGACGCAACTCTGGGTTCTGGCTTGCTTAGCCAGAAGGGCTCATGGGAAGGCACATAGCAATGTCTTCTGGGCCCTGCATCTCCAAACGTTTGGGTCTCTTATCAGCTCACAAGCAACTGTTCTGTAAGTGTCTGCATCTGCATTGGCTCTGAGCTTTCTCCCAAACGTTTCCTCTTTAAAGGACTCCAGTAAACAAATCAAGACTGGTCTAACTGGGCAGAGCCACATCCCCATCTAACCAAAAGGTCACACACACAAGTGGGCACACTACATCTTCCTGAGGATAATCTCATCAAAAGGCCACACCCACAACTGGGAGAGCTACATCTACGTGGAGATAATCTAATCAAAATGGTTCCCGCCCTCCAGTGCCATATCAGGGTTAAAGGACATGGCTTTCAAACCAGCACACTTGGTTCCATCTTTTCAGCAGTTGTGAATAATGCTGCTGTGAAAATCAGTGTGACTATCACTGTGCAAATACCTGTTCCATTCCCTGCTTTCAGTTCTCTTGTGTAAATTCTTCAGAAGTGGAAAAGTAGTGAATGGTAATTCTATACTTCACTCTCTGAGGAACTGCAGTGTGTTTTCCATAGAGGCTGTGCCATTTAGTATGCCCACCAATGATGTACAAGTGTCCTTATTCTACACATCCTCTCCAACACTTGTTCTTTTCCATCTTTTTAAAATAGTAGCCATTCCAGTGTGTGTGAGATGGTATCTCATGTGGTTTCAATTTGAATTTCCTTAATGACTAATGACACTGAGCATCTTTTCATGTGCTTTTTGACCATTTGTATATCTTATTTGAAGAAATATCTATTCATGTCTTTACCTCATTTTTTAAAATATCTTTTATTGTTAAATATAACATATACAAAGAAGAGAAAAAAAGCAATGATTTTCAAAGTACACTTCAATAAGTAGATACGGAACAGATTTCAGAGTTTGTTATGGGTTACCATTCTGCTATTTAAAATTTTTCCTTCTAACTGCTCTAAAACACTGGGGGCTAGAAGAAATGATATTTTTACTTTCTTGTAAAAAATAACATTTGTACCAAAAAGCAATAAATTTCAAAGCACATCTCAACAATTAGTTGTAGAACAGATTTCAGTTTCAGTTTCACAATTTTAGGTTTTTATTTTTAGCTGTTCTGAGATACTAGAGACCTAAAGAAATATCAGTGTAATGATTCAGCAATCATACTTGTTTGTTAAACCCTACCTTCTCTGTATAAGTCCACCATCACCTTTGATCTTTTTCCTACTCTTTAGGGGTATTTGGGCTATGCCCGTTCTAACTTTTTCATGTTGAAAGGGGTTGTCAATAATATGGGATAGGGTGATGGAACTAGTTGATGTTCTAGAGAGGCTGGCCCCTCTGCATTTCAAAACTTACCTGATCCAGGGACACATCTTGAGGTTATAGGTTTCTGGAATGTTACTCTAGTGCATGGAACCTCTGTAGAATCTTAAATAATGCCTTAGGTGTTCTTTATTTACCTCTTTTTTTTTTTTTTGGCATAGGCAGGCACTGGGAATTGAACACCAGTCTCCGGCATGGCAGGTGAGAATTCTGCCACCGAGCCACCATCGGACCACCCTTCATTTACCTAATTTTAAATTGGGTTGTTTGTGTTGAGTTGTCTGAGTTCTTTATATATTCTGAATATTAATCTTTTAACAGATCTGTGGTTTCCAAATGCTTTTTCTCCCATTCTGTAGGTTGTCTTTGTACTTTCTTGATAAGATCCTAAGCTGTACAAGAGATTTTTAACTTTGCTAAGTCCCTCTTATCTACTTTTTCTTTTATTGCTCATGTTTTTGGTGTAAAGTAAAAGAAACTTCTTTGTGTTCTTCTATGAGTTTTATAATTTCAGATTTTTAGGTTTTTGTTCATGATGTGATATAGGGGTCCACTTCATTCTTTTGTATATGGAAATCCAGTTTTCCCAGCACCATTTGGTGAAGAGACAATTTCTCCCCAATTGAGTGGATTTTGCACCCTTGTGTAAAACCAATTGGCCATAGAGGAGACTGAAACTGAAATGTCAGTTTGAACTCATCAGTCTATATGTCTGTCCCTGTGCCAGTTACATGCCATTTTGATTACTGTAGCTTTATAATAAGTTTTAAACTTGGGAAGGGTGAGTCCTTGAATGTCGTTCTTTTCTTTCAAGATGGCTTTGGCTATTCAGGGTCCCTTAACTTTCAGTGTCAGTTTGATCACTGACTTTTCCCTTTCTTCAAAAAAGGCTGTTGGAATTTTGATTGGTATTGCATTGAGTTTGTAAATTGCTTTGGGTAGGATTGTCATCTTAACAATATTGAGTCTTCCAATCCGTGAACATGAAATATCCCTCCGTTTCCTTATGTCTTATTTGATTTCTTTTAGCAATGTTTTGCGGTTTTCTGGGTACAAGTCTGTTTTAATTTCCTCATTGCTAAAGTAAATACCATACCATTGGGTTGGATTAAACAATGGGAATTTATTGGCTTGTGTTTGTGAGACTAGGAGAAGTCCAAATCAAGGCATCATCAAGGCAGTGCTTTCTTCCCGAAGACTGGCCTTCTGCGCTTACTAGCTGCTTGTGGTCCTTGGATGTTAGCGTCTCTGTCACGTGGCAGCGCACATGGTGGCCTTTACATTCTTTTCCAGGCTCTGTTACCTTCAGCTTCTTGCTTTCCACGGTTTTCTCTCTGTTAGAATTTCATTCTGCTTATAAAGGACTCTAGTAATGTGATTGAGACCCAACCTGATTGAGTTGGGCCACACATTAACTAAAGTAACCTCATTAAAAGAGCCTACTTAAAATGGGCTTACACACACAGGAATGGGTAACGTTTAAGAATATGTTTTTCTGGGGTGCATACAACTCCAAATCACTACAAATTTTTTTCCATCTTTGTTTAAATTTATTCCTAGATATTTGATTCTTTTAGTTGCTATTGTAATTGGAATTTTTTCTTAATTTCATCTTCAGATTGTTCACTACTAGTGTATTTAAACACTACTGATTTTGTGATTTGTTCTTGTACCTTGCCCCTACTAGCTTTGCTGTGGCTGTGTCAGCTTTTTCTGTATATGAAATTATGTCATCAGAAACAGGGAAAGTTTTACTTCTTCCTTCCCAATTTGGATGCTTTATATTTCTTTTCTAATTGCTTTGGCTAGAACTTCCAGTATAATGTTGAATAATAGTGGTAACAATGGACATCCTTGCTTGTTCCTGATCCTAGAGAGAAAGCTCTGAGTCTTTCACCAATGCGTATGATGTTAGCATGTGTTTTCATATATACCCTTTATGTTGAGGAAGTTCTTTTCTATTCCTAGTTTTCTGAGTGTTTTTATCAAGCAAGGGTGCTAGATTTTGTCGATTGCCTCTTATGTATCAGTTGACATGATATATTTTTTTCTTTGTTCTGTTAATGTGGTATAATACATTAATTGACTTTCTCATGTTGAACCACTCTTGCAAAACATAGATACATCCCACTTGGTCATGGTCTAAAATTCTCTTAATGTGTTGTTGGATTCATTTTAATAGTATTTTGTTGAGAATTTTTGCATCTAGTATCATAAGAGATAATGGTCTGCAGTTTTCTTGTCTTCGATATCTGGCTTTGGTATGAGAGTAATGTTGGCCTCATAGAGTGAGTAAGGTAGTACTTCTTCCTCTTCAGTGTTTTGTAAGAGTTTGAACAAGATTGTTGTTAATTTTTCTTGGAATGTTTGATAAGATTCACCAGCGAATCTTGTTGGGACATTTTGGATTACTGATTCAATCTCTTGTTATAGGTCTGTTGAGATCTTTTGTTTATTCTTAAATCAATGTAGGTACTTTGTTTCTAGGATTTTTTTCCATTTCATCTGGTTGTCTAATTTGTTGGCATACAGTTCATAGTATCCTCTTGTAAAACTTTTTTATTTCTGTGGGTCTTTAGGGGTGGGTCCCCCCCCTTTCATTTCTGATTTTAGTATTTGTGTCCTTTTTTTTCCTTTATCAATCTAGCCAAAGGTTTGTCCATTTTTTCCCCCTTTTGGATGCTTGGTCTGGGAATTGAACCTGGATCTCCCGCATGGAAGGTGAGCATTCTGCCACTGAACCACCCATGCACCTAGGTTTGTCCTTTTTTTTTTTTTTTTTAACATGGGCAAGCACCGGGAATCGAACCTGGGTCCTCTGGCATGGCAGGCAAGCATTCTTGCCTGCTGAGCCACCGTGGCCTGCCCAGGTTTGTCCATTTTATTGATCATTTCAAAGAACCAGTTTTTGCTTTTGTTGAGTCTTTCTCTCCCCCCTCCCCTTATTTCATCTATCTCTACTCCAATCCTTGTTATTTCCTTCCTTCTGCTCACTTTGGGTTTATTTTGCTCTTCCTTTTCTAGATCCTCCAGATGTAAGGTTAGAGCTCTGATTTGAGATCTTTTTTTAATGTAAGCATTATAAATTTCCTCTCAGCACTGCCTTTGCTGCATCCCATGTTTGGTATGTTGTGTTTTTGTTTTCATTCACTTCAAGATACTTTCTGATTTCCATTGTGACTCTTCTTTGACCCATTGGTTGCTTAATTTAAACATATTTGTGAATTTTCATTTTCCCTTTGTTATTGATTTCTAGATTCATTCTATTGTGGTCAGAGAAGGTACATGGTACAATTTTGATATTTTTGAATTATTGAGACTTGCTTTCTGACCTAAGATGTGGTCTATCCTGGAGAAAGACCCATGTGTACTTGAGAAGAATGTGTGTTCTGCTGCTGTGGGGTGAAGTGTTTTATATATGTCTGTTAGGTCTGGTTGGTTTAGAGTATTGTTCTAGTTTGCTAGCTGCTGCAATGCAACTCACCAGAGATGGATTGACTTTCAATAAAAGGAGATTTATTTAGTTAACGTATAGTTCTTCAGAGGAAAGGCAGCTAACTTTCAACTGAGGTTCTTTCTTATGTGGGAAGGCACAGGACGATCTCTGCTGGCCTTCCCTCCAAGCCTCTGGGTTCTAACAGCTTTTCCCGGTGTGCTTCCTTTCTACATCTCCAAAGGCCTAGGCTGAGCTGCGAGTACTGAGATGAGGTAGGCTGAACTGCTTGGGCTGTGCTACGTTGAGCTCTCTCATTTAAGCACCAGCCAATTAAATCGAACATCATTTATTGCAGCAGACATGCCTCCTAGCCGACTGCAGATGTAATCAGCAACAGATGAGGTTCACCTGCCATTGGCTCATGTCCACAGCAATAGAACTAGGCAACTTCACCTAGCCAAGTTGACATCTGAACCTAACTACCACAAGTATCATTCAAGTCTTGTATTTCCTTATTGGTCTTCTGACTAGATGTTCAATCCATTATTTAAAGTAGTGTATTAAAGTCTCCAACTATTAATGTAGATCTATCAATTTTTTCTTTCAAATCTGTCAGTATTTGCTTCATACATTTTGGGGCTGTGCTGTTAGGTACACACAAATTTATAAATGTATTTTCCTGTGGGATTGTCCCCTTTATCAGTATAGTGTGACCATCTTTGTCCCTTATAAATGTTTTTTACTTCAGGTTTATTTTATCTGATATTAGTATGGTCACCCTAGTTCTCTTGTGGTTACTACTTGCATAGTATATATTCTTTCACCCTCAGCCTATGTGTATCTTTGAATTTAAGGTGAGTCTCTCTTGCAGATAGTTGAGTATTGCTTTTTTGTCCATCCTTCCAATCTCTGCCTTTTACTGGAGAGTTTAATCTTTATTCATTTAAAGCACTACTAATAATGGAGGATTTTTTCCTACCATTTTGCCGTTTAGCCTTCTAAGTCTTTTTTGTCCCTCAGTTTTTCCATTAGTGCCTATTTTTATTTTTATTTGCTTTTCTGTGTTGTATCATATTGAATGTCTTCTCTCTTCTATCTGGATATGTTTTTCATCTGTTTTCTTCCTAGTTCCCACAGGGTTAATATTTAGCATTCTAAATATGTAATAACAATCATATTTGGTTGATACCAACTTAAGTTCAATAGTATCCACATATGCTTTTCCTGTACCCCTCTGTCCACCTACAATTTCTTTTGTACTTGTTATCACACTGTATGTCTAAACACACAGATTTATCATTGTTTTTTTTTTTACATCCTTTTTAGCCCCTGTAGGAAGTAAGAAGTGGAATTACATACCTAACAATACAATACAATAATACTGGCATTTATAATTACCCAAATGGTTAGTTTTATTGCAGGTCTTTATTTCCTTATGCTACTTTGAACTGCTATCTAGTGGCCTTTTCTTCATGTGAAGAACTCCTTTTAGCATTATAGGGCAGGTCTGGTGGTGATGAATCCCCTCAACTTTAGTTTATCTGAGAATGTCTTATCTTCTTCATTTTTTAAAGAGAGATTCTTGATGGATATAAAATTCTTGGCTAGCAGTTGTTTTCTTTCAGCACCTAAAATATTTCAGCCCTCTGCCTTATTGCCTCCATGGTTTCTGATGAGCAATCAGCACTTGCTCTGATTTGGACTCCCTTGCATATAACATGTTACTTTTCTCTTGCAGCTTTCGGACCTCTCTTTCTTGTTCTTTGCATTTAATAGAGTAATATGATAGGACATATTTTACTTCATGTTCATCCCATTTTGTGTTTGAGCTTCTTGGATGTGCATATTCACATATTTTGCTAAGTTTGGAAATTATTTGTTTGACAATTCCTTCTACCCCTTTCTGTCTTTCTTCTTTAGGACTCCCACGATGTGTATACTGTTGTACTTCATGGTGTTCCATAGATGTCAGGCTATTTTTGTTTTTAATATTTTTCTTTTCTTTCTTCTCCTCAGCCTAACTCATTTCAAGTGTCTTCTCCTCAAATTCACCAATTCTTCCTTCTGCCAACTCTATCCTGCTCTTAAAACCCTCCTGGGAAGTTTTCAATTTAGTTATTGTGGTCTTCAATTCCAGTAGTTCTTGTTTCCTTTTTAAAATTTCTATCTCTTTGCTTATGTTTTTCATTCATTGTTTTCCTGATATCCTTAGTTCTTTCTCTGTACTTTCTTTCACCTCTGTAAGAATTTTTTTTTGCAGCAAAGTTTAATTTGTAAGAATTTTCAAGATCTTATTTTTAAAGGCTTTGTTCAGTATGTGCATATTCTTTCTTCAATGATTTTTTTGTGTGTGTGTGTTTTTATCCTCTTCCTTTGGATATACTGTCATTTCCTGTTTCTTCGTTTGTCTTGCATCCTTTTGTTGCACACTGTAGAGTTTGATGTTTTAAAATGTTGACTCTCAGGTTTAGTCCCTGGAATGTCTGTTTCTTGGTTTTGTAACCAGCTGGTGATAAGGTAGATTTTCTTGAGTTTCAGTCCTCCTATCATCAGGGTCAGTCCAAGGTGAATCCAGTGCACAGGGTTTTCCCTGCATTTCTGTGCCTCTGTCTTGTCCATTGAGTTTACTTTTTAGTTGTTTTGGAGTTCCCTTCTTTATAGGTCTTTGATTGTCCCCTCTTTCCCTCTCCTGGGTATCTGAAGCCTTTGTCGCAGAATCTCTGCATCTGTAGTTTTTTATACTCCTTTTGTTGTCTCATGCTGTTTCTATCTGGAAGGCAAATTCTGGGAGGAGGGGCACTCCCAAGATGATTTTCCCAAGTCAGTCTTTCCCAGCCAAAACATGGCTAGCAACTGGGCCACAAAGGGGGCACAGCCTGGATCCAGAGTTTCCTGGAGAGGGAAGAAGCATGCTTAAAGGTTCTCCATCAGCTGAGCATTGCTGGACTGCACAGCAAATGCTAACTGTCTCCCACAACCCTGAAGATATACTGTGTCTTTAAATCTCCATTGCCTTGCTCCCCTCCCCTTTTCAAGATGGGTTGAAACAATGGCTGCTGCTGCTGCCTTTGTCAGGGTGGGGTTGAAATAATAAATGCTTCCCCTTTTATCTGGGGTAGGTTCAAATAATAACTGCCTTTAAAGCTGGGACCCGAGTGATCCTAATTCACTCATCAAAAGCTTTGATCAGTAGTGGACTCTGCCTGCCCCTCTTATTGGGGAAGAGGATTTTTACATACCTTTCTGTTCACCAGCAAGTCAGGGACTGGAGCCTATGGCAACCTGCTGTGATAGTGTGGGATGGGTGTCAGTAGTTGCACATTACAATTCTTTACCATAATTTATCTATCTCTTCTGCCCTTCCCTGGATGCTGTACTGTGCTATTCTGGCCTCTGAAGTGTCAAAATAGTTGTTTCAGACAGTTCCTGCCTGTTTAATAACTGTTTTGGTGGGAGGACTTAGTCCTGGAGCTCCCTACTCCACCATCTTCCCCGGAGATCTTCTAAGACAACTCTCATTTTTTAAATGTATTGCATCTTACCATCTATAGGAAGTAAGAAGTAGAATTTCATACCAAAAAATACAATAGTACTGGTATTTATAGGAAACAAAATAGTTACCTTTTCCATAGGTCTTCATTTTATTTATGGTGCTTTGAAACACTTGTCTAGTGCCCCTTCCTTTCAGTCTGAAGAACTCCCTTTATAAATGTCAATGGCTGAGAGATTTCAAACAGAGTCGAGAGGTTATCCTGGAGGTTATTCTTACACATTATATAGAGATCCCTTTTTTAGTTTAAGGTGTATTAGAGAGCCTAGAGGGAAGTGCCTGAAATTGTAGAGCTGTGTTACAGTAGCCATGTTTCTTGAAGGTGATTGTATAATGATATAGCTTTTGCAGTGTGACTGTGTGATTGTGAAAACCTTGTGTCTGATGCTCCTTTTGTCTATGATATGGACAGATGAATAAAACATATGGATTAAAAATAAATAATAAGGGGAGCAAATGTTAAAAATAATTTGAGTAGATTGGAAAAGTCCTACTTACAATGGAATTTATACCCACACGAATGGATTAAATTTAAGAACATGAATTTAGAGGGTACATACAGCTTCAAACCACCACCGTATGCACTGCATTCTGTTTATCTAGCTATCTGTTGATGGAATGAACACTGGTATGCAAATATCCGAGTCCTTGCTTTTAATTCTTTTGGGTATTTTGCAGGGGGATTTCCAGATAATATGGTAATTCTATACTTAATTTTCTGGGGAATTGCCAAACTGTTTTCCACAGTTAGCTGTACCATTTAATATTTCTACCAGCAATGAATATATTCCTATTTGTCCACATCTTCTCCAGCACTTGTTATTTTTAGGTTTTTTTTTTTTTTTTAATAGGTGCCATTCTGTTGGGTGTGAAATGGTATCTTTTGAAGTTTTGATTGCATTTACCTGGTGGCTGGTGATGTTGACCATCTTTTCATCTGATTCTTGGCCATTTGTGTGTCTTTTTTGTAGAGGTGTCCGTTCAGGTCTTTGCCCATTATTTAGTTTGTTGGTTTGTCTGCTTGTTGTTGATTCATAGGATTTTGTATATGTTCTGGATATTAAACCCTTATCATACATGCAGTTTACTACAGGTATTTTCTCACATTGTGTAGGATGTCTTTTTGCTTTCATAATAAATTCCTTTGCACAAAAGTTTTTGGTTTTCATGAGATCTCATTTGTCTTGTTTTTTTTTTTTGTTGTTGTTGTTGTTGCTTGTGCTTTGGGTGTAAAGCCTAGGAAACCGTTGCCTAATACTAGGTCCTGAGGATGCTTCCCTATGTTTTCTTCTAGGAATTTGATAATCCTCATTCTTAAATTTAATTTTTTGATCCATTTTGAGTTAATTGTTTTAGATGGCATGAGGCCCTCCTTCATTATTTTGCATGTGGAGGTCCAGTTTTCCTAGGACCATTTGTTGAGGAAACCTTTCTTTTCCTGTGGTGTGGATGTGGCACCCTTGTCAAGGGATTGGTTGACTATAAATGTGAAGGTTGGTTTCTGGGTTCTCAGTTCAATTCCATTGGTCTACATGTCTTTAGCCAGTACCATGCTGTTTTGATTATTGTGACTTAGTAATGCGTTTTTTTCATATTAAACTTTTAAATAAAAACGAGTCTTTATGACATTATAAAAACAAACGGAAAAAATCCCTTTAGCATTGCTTATAGGGTAGGTCTAGTGTTGATGCACTCCCTTATTTTTGAAGGAAAGTTTTGCTAGATATAAGATTCTTGGTTGGCAATTATTTTCTTTCAGCACTTTAAGTATTTCAACCCAATGCTTTCTTGCCTCCATAGCTTCATATGAGAAATTAGCACTTAATTTCATTGGGGCTCCCTTTGTACATAAAAATTGTTTTTCTGTTTTAGCTTTCTGAATTTGCTTCTTTTCCATTGCATCCAACAGTTTGATCAGTATGTGAGGGGCATATTTTTCTTCAAGTTTATCCTGTTTCATGTTCTCTGGGCCTCTTGGATGTGCCTATTTACATCTTTTGCTAAGTTTGGGAAATTTTCTGTCAGTGTTTCGTTGTCTATTCCTTCTGCCTCTTTCTATCTTTCTTCTCCTGAGATTTCTATAATACATGCATGTTTGATGTGTCCCACAGGTCTCTTAGGCTCTGTTCACTTTTTTCATTCCTTTTTATTTTGCTCCTCAGCCTAAATTATTTCAATTATCTTATCTTTGGGATTATTGATTCTTCTGCCAGTTTCAGTCTACTCTTGATACCTGTGCCTGTTTGTATCTGTGGTGGACCCCAGAAAAGCCATATTCTCTAATCCTCATTCAATATTGCTGGCTGGGAGCTTTTTGATTGATCGCATTGGAGATGTGACTCACCCAGTTGTGGGTATTAACCTTGGATTAGAGGCAGATGTGACTCCACACATTCAAGGTGTGTCTTGATTAGTTTACTGAAATACTTGAAAAGAGGAAGCATTTTGGAGAAAGAGTCAAGATTCTGAGAGAGTAGAGCCATGACAGGCGAGAATGATGAGAGCCAGAGCCATGCAACCAGAGACCTTTGGAAACGAAGAAGGAATATGCCTCTGGGAGAGCTTCATAAAACAAGAAACCTGGAGAGAAAACAAGGAGATGCTGCCATGTTTGTCATGCACCTTTCCAGTTGAGAGAGAAACCCTGAATTTCATTGGCCTTCTTGAAACAGAAGCCTTAGATTGGATATTTTTATAGACTTGCTTTAATTGGGACATTTTTTCAGCCTTACAACTGTAGCCATTCTGTTTCTGGTATATCGCATTCCGGCAGCTAGCAAACTAGAACAATACCCTATAGGGAATTTTTCATTTCAATTATTTTGGTCTTCAATTCCTATATTT
Source organism: Myrmecophaga tridactyla (assembly GCA_004026745.1). Classification (NCBI taxonomy): domain Eukaryota; kingdom Metazoa; phylum Chordata; class Mammalia; order Pilosa; family Myrmecophagidae; genus Myrmecophaga; species Myrmecophaga tridactyla. The sequence continues at coordinate 16,385 of PVIY010043117.1, forward strand.
CTGTGTACTTCCTTTGTAATACTTCCATCTCTTTATTGAGATTTTCATATTATTCATCATTTTACTGATATCCTTTACTTCTTTCTCCATATTTTCATTTATTTCCTTGAGCATCATAGAGATTATGTGTAAATTTTTTTTTCAGTTTGCCCAAATGCTGATATCCTTTGTTGATGGTATCTGATCTATTATACCATAAATTTCCTTTTTCTTTCTTTGTCTTGTAGTGTTTTATTGGGTACCGTGCATTTTATATTTTAAAGTGTTAACTCTGGGATTTAGAGCTGTTTTTTCCTTAAATTTGTATCTAGCTAGTGTATGGTCACTTTTTCCTTGAGTCTGAGGAGCTAACAAAATCAAATAATCCAATACGTAAAGCATCTTTCACAGTCTTTGCAAATTTCCTCTGTGTTGGGTTGTGTTCTTCCTCAGAGTTTAGCCCTCCTATGCAGAGGATCAACCCAACACTCTGAAAAGTGAATGTCAGAGCCCTGTCCTTTTTTGAACCTTGTTCTGTCCTAGGCTTGCGCTTTCCCATTTCTCCCTTTATGGAAACCTTAATGTCCCCACTACTCCTTATGAAATAGACTTTCCCCTCCTCCTCAGTGCTCTGTTGTAATGTCTTAAAGCTGATAATATTTTGCCCCAGGCTGTTTTGATCTTTCTGTTTCTTACACTGCTTTAGCTACCCCCAAGTTACTTTGCCTTTAGGGAAAGTTCTGAGAGTTTGAGCCAGAGAAGCATTTTCTGGTTCAGTGTTTTAGTCTGCCACCTGATAGATTGGCACTGACATACAAGCACTGCAGTATTTGCATAGGGTTTACTCTATTTCCCCCAAACAGGGCCAGGGACTGATAATGGGGGTGTAAGCTAGTTCCACACTATGCCAATGAGAAATTGCAGTACGATCATCAAGGGTGTCATGAACTTCTGCCGTTTAAAAAAATATGTTTTTATTAACAAATCTTCATACACATATATTCCATATATGGTGTGTAATTAGTGGCTCACAATATCATCACATAGTTGTATATTCATCACCATGATAATTTTTTAGAACATTTGCATCACTACAGACAAAGAAATGAAAAGAAAAAACAAGCTCATACATACCATACCCCTTGCCCCTCCCTCTCATTGACCACTAGTTGTCCATCTACCCAATTTATTTTACCCCTTGTCCCCCCCATTTATTTATTTATTTTTATCCATTTTTTAAATTCATCTGTCCATACTCTGAATTATAGGAACATCAGACACAAGATTTTCACAATCATATGGGCACATTGTAAAAGTTATATCTTTATACAATCGTGTTCAAGAATCAAAGAGCTGGAACACAGCTCTACAGTTTCAGGTATTTCCTTCTACCCACTCCATTATACCATAAACTGAAAAGGGGTATCTATATAATGCATAATAATAACATCCAGAATAACTCTTGACTCTGAAATTTCTCAGCCACCGATCCTTTATTTTGTCTTATGTCTCTCTTCCCCTTTTTGGTCAAGAAGGCTTTCTCAATCCCATGATGCCAGGTCCCAGCTCATCCAGGGAGTCCTGTCCCACATTGCCAGGGGGATGTATACCCCTGAAAGTCATGTCCCACGTAGGGGGGAAGGCAGTGAGTTCACTGCTGTGTTAGCTTAGAAAGAGAGGCCACATCTGAGGAACAAAAGAGGTTCTCTGGAGGTGACTCTTAGGCCTACTTTTTTTTTGTATGGGCAGGCTCTGGGAATCGAACCTGGGTCTCCAGCTTGGCAGGAGAGAATTCTTGCCACTGAGCCACCATTGCACTGTCCCTTAGGCCTACTTTTAAGTAGGGTTAGCCCATCCTTTGCAGGATTACGTTTCATAGGGGTGAACCCCAAGATTGAGGGCTTGGCCTATTGATTTGATTGCCCCTGCTGCTTGTGAAAATATCAGAAATTTTCTCAATGGGGAAGTTGAATATTTCCTCCTTTCTCTCCAGTCCCCCAAAGGGACTTTGCAGTTACTTCTTTATTCACTTCCCTGGTTACTCTGGGATATATCAGGACATCAGACTAACCTGGACAGACCAACAAAATCTCATGCCCTAGTCAAGATTCCATGTACTTATGGTGGTCAACTAAATTGACCATACAAGTTAAATTAGGAAATGTACTACTCAAAATAAAAATTTTGCCCCAAGTAAACATCTCTCCCTTTGGTCTCACAGAGAAGTTGAAGTTTTAAAATGTGGATATCATCCTTTACTCTGTATTCTGATGTACCTTACTTAGTCCTATTCAGATTAGCTTCACTAACATCTCTACTTGAAGTACTTTTTCAACTTTTTAAACAGTTCCTGCATGGGGTATGATGATTTTCAAAGCTTCAGAGCTCTAACTCTGAGTCTCAGGTGTCATATAAATATCCAAAGTTTCTGGGAATGACTAGGTTATAAACAGCTCGGTATCTCAGAATTTAGAAATAACAATGAAACCTCTTGAATAGAAATGATTACTGTAAGAGCTTACAATCTAGATCCTTTGCAGTAGGCCTCAACCTGTTAACCCATGTTCTCGACTTCAGTTCACCAAGTTTTTATATTATACTGAGTCCTTATGAGTGAGGCATGATAATATTTGTCTTTTTCCTGATATTTCATTCAACAAACAGTCCTTAAGGGTCATACACCTAGTTGTATGCCTCACAACCTCATTCTTTCTTGCAACTGCTCAGTGGTTCATTGTCTGTGTACACTATAATTCCCCCTTCTATTCCTCAGTTGTTTTACCCTTAGGCCACCTCCATCCATTGAAAATCTTGAATCATGAAACTGTCACCATAAACACCAATGTGCAAATGTGCATTCGTGTCCCCACACTCAGTTCCTTTAGGTATATATTGAGCAATGGGGGATTTAGGATCATATGGCAACTCCACCCCTATTCTGTGGAACCACCACGCTGCCCTCCAAGGGGCTGCACCTTTCGTTTTCCCTGCCAACAGTGAATAGATATATCTCTTTCTCTGTGTTTTTTCTGGCACTTGTTTCTCTCTGTTCATTTTTAAACAGTTTTATTCACACATCATACAATCCAACCTAAGTGTATAAACATGCCTTCACCACTGTGTTCTATATGAAGTGTAAGTCCAGTTTTAAAACATTAGAGATCATCACACATTGACTGATATGGAATGAAAGATCTAATGTGTGTCTTTAAAATAAAAAGTTGGGAGTTTCAATTTCAGTTTAAATATGCACTAATGAAATGATATTTTTGTTTGTTATAAATATTGGTGTCCTATTAGATTTAGTTTGAAAACATAGACTCAACTGCTAAAATTGTTGGAAAACCACTTGTGGATGAATGGGAGCTATGTTAACTATGTAAAGTATGAATTTAGGCAGACAACCTAATATTTTTGATTGGGTATATTTTTTTGAGTTTTTATTACATAAACTTGTGTGGCAGTGGAATCACATTGTAGCACATCTGGGCTGTTTTCTGAGGTAGAGGCTTGCATTTCAAGTCTTACTCTTTTTCATAGTCAGTCATTTTTTTCTCTTATGAGAAAAGGAGACTTTTTTTCCATTCTTTGGCTTTCAAGTGATAATTTTCCTTTGGATTTTAAACATAATCTATGTTTTTGTAAAATTAGGAAAATTCAAAAAATGCACAAACAAAAGAACATCTAGAGATAATTTTACTTATTAGTATTTTAGTGTCTGTCCTCATTTTTCTTTTGTACATTTATATTACTATAAATATCCTTTTTTAAAAATAAGGGTCGTGTAACACATAATATTTTGCTAGTTTTTTCCATCCCTGCGATGAACATTTCCCCAATGTTATTTAGTATTCTTCCATAGTATGTTATTTTAAAAGACTTTAATTGTGATGCTGTCTGGTCCTAGAGTTTTCTTTTAGGAAATTTTTTTTTGCCAAGTTCATAATATTTACTTATTTAAAAATATCTGTATTGAGGCATAATTGACAGCAAATCGCACATATTTTGAAGAATACAATTTGATATGTTTTGACAAATGTGTATACTTGTGAAACTAACACCACAATCAAAATATTAAACATAACCATCAACCCCAAGAGTATGCTCATGTGTCTTTGTAGTCCCTCACTGCTTCCCTGTCCAGACCACT
>PVIY010043118.1:0-20508 GCA_004026745.1 Myrmecophaga tridactyla
AGGAATAAAACGATAATAGAGAAAAAAGATTATACATACCATACCCCTTACCCCTTGCTTTCATTTATCACTAGCATTTCAAACTAAATTTATTTTAACATTTGTTCCCCCTATTATTTATTTTTATTCCATATGTTCTACTCTTTTGTTGATATAGTAGCTGAAAGGAGCATCAGACACAAGGTTTTCACATTCACAGTCTATAATTTATTTTAGTGGCTCAACTTCAGAGTGGACAGAGTTCAAATTGGGTTCATCTGGAAGAAAATCAGAAGTCCATTTGTAGACCCAATATCCTCTAATCCCGTAGAGATCTGAGGCTTTCAGAGCTCAAGGTCCATATGTCTGCTCCCCAGACTAGGGAGATAACTAACTAATACTACATTCAGTCAGAAAAGCCCGAGGAAGAGAAACTGCAGAATCTTCAGTGATTCCATCAGTTAATGTAGATGGGATTACCCACATACTTGCTCACTTTTTCTAACTCATTGTTCACCAGCCTTCACTTCCCATTCTCTCTTCTGGGGGTGGGGATAGGCAAGAAATTCATAGATAATTGCATTTTCATGCGGGAGTGGAGAAACAGAAAAGCTTGTTATTGAGGCCAACCAATCTACCTCTACCCACTTCTCATGCCAAAAGACACTTAAACTCCACCTAATAGTGTGTTCAGTGGAGCATCTAGTTTGAGGGCCCCTGCCACTGTGAGACTCCAGTGGCATTTGGTGGTAAACCAGCATAAGATACAGCTTCTTTCTTTTTATCTTCCATCCAGGACAGTGTGGCTGGGCCCCATACCATAGCCTACATGGAAGCACTTCTTTCAAAACACACACACACCCCCAAGTAGCCAGGGAAGACTGTATGACTGAGTAGCCACAGCTGCTAGTGATTCACAGAGGCCCCTCTGAAATAACCTATAGTGACTATTATTATTACTAATGGTTCCAGAAACCTGGAAGAAGTTTGTTACTGTTAGTTTGCTTAGCAGGGATCCCCAAGGATTTTTCAGGACTGTGAGCAGAAATAGTTTCAGTGATCCACTGGGTTTGCACATGCATCTTCATAAATTCCTAATGGAAAGAGCTAGAGCTTCTATCACCTTACTCAGAACTATAGTCCCTAGGTAGGACCTAGGTAGGTAAAGATTGTAACAGAAGATGTGCTTCTGCTAATGGTGGACTAGAGGGTTAAAACCAATCCTATTTTAGGCAACAGAATAATTGGAACAAATAAAACAGCACCTGTTGGAAGGCACTGAAGAACTACCAAGGCATTGGGTGACTATAAGGCCAAGATCTAGGAGAGGAAAATTCAGAGAGATGAGCCTGGCATTTAGGGATATGTTTCCTGGGAAGGCATCTGCTGAATCCTGATGAGGAGAATTAGAGGTTGGGAAATTTCATAGGCCTGTCAAAAAGCTTTTGGGGCTAGGGTGACAATAATTGCAGTTTAGGACCTCTTAAGGTAGGGAGACACTGGTAAACTTCCACCCAGGCCTTGGGTTGGGATCTCAACATTATACAAACTAGGAGGGCCTGGAGAAACAACTCCGAATCATCTCACATCCTGATGGGATTAAAGTGATCTAGTAATCCTGGTTCCACTTAGGATATATAGAAGGTCATTACACATCACTGCTCCTACCATAACAACAAGAAAATAATAGATAAAAAGTATAGATTTTTTTTTAAGACACGGGAGAGCCATGGGTGCAAAGATAAGTCTAAGTGAACTACTACATTCCAGAGAGGGATAAGCCTTCCTAGATGAGTAGGGAATACTGGCCACTCTCCTCCCTGAGGGTATCTGTCATGTCTGGGCACAGGCAGATGAAGGATGGGGCTTATTATAGATAGATGAACTCTGCTGGGGTAAGGAAACACCAGTGTGGCTTGTAACAATCATGTGGTCTGGTGTGATAAACTGGAATCTGTAGAAGTCCCAAACCAAGTTAGTTCTCCCCTCTCACTAATTTTGTCCCACAGGACTTGCTGAAAGCATGGAGGCATAGGAGTCTGGAACCTGAGCTGGAAAGCAGAGAGAGAGAGAGCTCTTTATAAGTTCGTGTTGCTTACTAAAAATCCTAATAAAGAATGGGAACAGAAATATACACCCTGTGCTCATATCCCAATAAACCAGGGTTTTGAAGCTGCCAGAATGCAGTATTCCAGAAATGGAATGGCTTTTATAAAGGGAATTTATTATGTTACAAGTTTACGGTTCTAAGGCCAAATAAATGTCCAAACTAAACATCTAGGAAAAAATACCTTGATTCAAGAAAGGCCAATGTCTGTCACATGGGAAGGCATGTAGTTGAAGTCTGTTGATCTTTGTTTCGGGTTCTATTGCTTCCAGCTTCTGATGCCAGTGGTTTCCTCTTTAAGTGTCTCTGGGTCTTAGCTCCTTAGTTCCTCTGGGACACAACTCTGAGTTCTGGCTTGCTTAACATCTCATCCGAAGGCACATGGCAATGTCTCCTGGGCTCTGCATCTGAAAACATCTGTGTCTAGCATCTGCTTTCTCTGTTGGCCCTCTAAGCATCTCCAAACAGCCGTGTCTCTGTCAGCTATGAAACAACTGTTCTCCAAGTGTCTTCATTTGAGGTTTCTCCAAAAAGTTTCCCCATTTAAAGGACTCTAGTAAACTAATCAAGACCCACCATAAATGGGTGGAGTCACATCTCCATGGAAGTAATGTAACCAAAAGGTCACACCCACGACTAGGTGTTTCACATCTCTATGGAAACAATCCAATCAAATTTTCCCACCCTGAACAATAGGTCTGATTCCATAAGATTGGATAAGGATTAAAACATGGCTTTTCTGGGGACATAATAGTTTCAAACTGGTGCACAAAGCAAAACAGAAAAAAGTAGCAACACAGCTCTGACCTAGCTAATTCTTAATTGGATGGAGACCCAACTAATTCTTAATTGGATGGAAGTGATGAGCCTCACACTCTAGTTGTTTGAAATTGGAATACGCATGCCCTTTCTGGAAGATAATATTTAGTCTCTATGGTTCTTTTAATCCTTAAGTCTGCCATACAACTAAAAAATTTGGGGGAGACACGAGAAAGCAGGAAAATGTGACAGATGATTGTGCTGGTTTGAATCTATTATGTAACCCAGAAAAGCCTATGTTCTTTGAATCCATTTGTGTGGATACAGACCTTTTGTGCTGTAGGACCTTTTGATTAGGTTGTTTCCATGGAGATGGGACCTACCCAATTCAAGGTGAGTCTTAATCCCCTTGCTAGAGTCCTTTGTGAGAGGATAAAAGGCAGAGACATTTTGGAGAGAGGAGAGAGAAGCTAAGAGAGAAAGAAAATACCCCAGGAGAAGCCAGAAGGACGTACAGGAGCTGAAAGAGCCATTTTGAAACCAGAATCCAGGAGAGAAGGACCAGCAAACATTGCCATGTGCCTTTCCATGTGACAGAGGAACCGTGGATGCCAGTAGCCTTTCCTCAGAGAATGTATGTCCCTCTTTGATGCCTTATTCAGATATTTTTATGGCCTTAGAACTGTAAATTTATAACTCAATAAATCCCCTTTGTAAAAGTCAACCCATTTCTGATATATTGCATTCCAGCAGCTTTAGCAAACTAAAACAATGATCAGGAGAAAAATAACAGAGGAAGACCTGCAGATGACACAGATATTGGAATTACTAGACAATGAATTAAAAAATAACTATAAGTTCAATTAGAGAAAAAGAACAAACTGAATTAAAATACAACACAATTACAAGTTTTGAAAGTGAACCAAATGGACGTTGTAAAACTGAAAAGTTTTTAAATTTAAGAAATATTTGAAGATGTGATGATATTGTGAGCCATTGATTTCGTACTGTGGATGGACTGTGTGTGCGTGAAGATTTCTCAATAAAAATATTTTTTTGAAAAGAAATTTTTGAAGGACTTAAACTGGAAAAAAAAAAGCAAACTGAACACAGTGAACTCAAAGACAGGTCAATAAAATATACCCTGAGTGAATCAAAGAGTGAAAAAAGAATGAATAAACAATGGAGTGTAAAAGAACTATAGGGTGATATGTACCACACTAATTTATGCATATTTAGAGTACCAGAGGTAGAGCAAAGAGAGAATGGGGCAAAAGAAATATATGAAGAAATAATGGCTAGGGAATTCTCCAAAATTAATGAGAGACATCAACCCACTGATTCAAGAATCTCAGCTACCCACAAACAATATGAATACAAAGAAAAAAAGAAAGAAAAAAAAACTAACGTAAGTACATCACAGCCAAAGAGAAGGTAAAAAAGATAAATTTAAAATTGAGGAACAATGATGAAAATGACAGCTGACTTTTTACCAGAACTCATGGAGGATGGAAGAGAATGAAATGACATCTTTAAAGTGAGAAAGAAAAAAATATTCTCAACTTAAAGTTTCATATCAAGGCAAAATAGACATTTTCAGGAGGAAAAATAAAGTGGACAAGATTAATCTCCAGAAGAGCTGTACTACAAAATATAAGAAATTTAGTTCTTCAGATGGAAAAGGATTGATTTCAGATGGAAGCCTAGATCTTGAAGAAAGTATGAAAAAACCAGATGTATATAGTTGTTACACAGTTTGTTTATCCCTTCACTTGCTGACATTTGGGTTGTTTCCTATTTGGGGCAGTTATGGATAGTGTGGCCATAAACACTCACATATAGGTTTTGGGTTAAATAAGTCTTCATTTCTCCAAGGAAAACTTCAGTAGAGGGATTGTGGCTGTATCATTTTACATTCCCACCAGCAGTGAATAAGTGTTCCTATTTCTCCACATCCTTTCCAACACTCGTGGTTTACTGTTTGTTTAATGGTGGTCATTCTACTAGATGTGAAATGATATTGTGGTTTTGATTTTTGTTTCCCTAATAGCTAGTGAAGCTGAGCATCTTTATATATGCTTTTTAGCCATTTGTATTTCCTCTTTGAAAAAAATCTATTCATATCTATTCATTCTTTTGCCCATTTTAAAGTGGGCTGTTTATCTTTTTATTGCTGAGTTGTAGGATTTCTTTATGTATTTTGGATATCAAACCCTTTTCAGATATGTGGTTTCCCAATATTTTCTCTCATTGAGTTGGCTGCTTTTTCACCTGTTGACAAAGTCCTTTGAAGAACAGAAGTATTCAATCTTGAGGAGGTCTCATTTATCTATTTTTTCTTTGGTTGCTTGTGCTTTCGGTGTAAGGTCTGGGAAACTACCTCTTATCACTAGATCTTGAAGATGCTTTGCAATATTTTCTCTTAGGAGTTTTATGGTACTGGTTTTTATATTCAGTTCTTTGATCCATATTAAATTAATTTTTGTATAGGGTGTGAGATAGAGGTCCTCTTTCATTTTATTGGTTATAGATATGCATTTCTCCCAAAACCATTTATTGAAGAGAGTGCTCTGCCCAAGTTGAGAGGATTTGGGAGCCTTGCCAGAAACCAATGAAAAAAAAATCAATTGACCATAAATCTGAGGATCTAATTCTGAACTCTCAATTCAATTCCATTGATCAATATGTCTATCTTTATGCCAATACCATGCTGTTTTGACCACTGTGGCTTTATAATAAGCTTTAAAGTCTGGAAGCTTGAGTCCTTGCACCTTATTCTTCTTGTTCAACATGTTTTTGGCTATTTGAGGTCCCTTACCTTTCCAAATAAATTTGATAATTAGCTTTTCCATTTCTACAAAGTAGGCTGTTAGAATTTTGATTGGTATTTCACTGACTCTGTAGATCAATTTGGGTAGAATTGACCTCTTAATGACAGTTCATGGATTGAAAGGCTAAATGTCATTAAGACGTCAATTCTACCCAAATTGACAAGGTTTTTCTTTTTAAGGTTGGCATTTAGGGCTATACATTCCCTCAGCACTGCCTTCATGGCATCCCACAAATTTTGATATGTTGTCTTCTTGTCTTCATTTTTCTTGAGCTATCTACTGATTTCTCTTGGCATTTATTCTTTGCTTAAGAGCATGTTGTTTAACCTCCATATATCTGTGAAATTCCTGGTATCAAATTGTTGTTGATATCCAGCTTCATTCCATTATGATCAGAGAAAGTGCTTTTTATATTGTCAATCCTTGAAATTTATTAAGACCTGTTTTGTGACTCAGCATTTGTTCTATTCTGGAGAATGTTCCATGAACAGTTGAGAAGAATGTGTATCTTCCTGTTTGGGGATGCAGTGCTTTATATATATATATATATATATACGCACGTTAAATCTAGTTCTTTTATCATATTATTCAGTTCTCTGTGTCCTTATTGATCCTGTTTGAATGTTCTTTCTATTGCAAGGCAGGTCTCTTGCCTACAAACTCTCTAACCTTTTGGGAAATTTTCAGTGTTTATGTCCTCAAATATCTTCTTGCCTTTTACCCTTTTCTTCTCCTTCTGGGACAACTAAAACATGTACATGGGGCACAAGAGACCAGGGAAGGATCACTGTAATAGATAAGGAAAGCTGGATGTAAAAAGCTGGATGAAAGTACAGCTGAGAAATTGTGGTGAGTAGGCTCTACCATGGTACGTGGTGCTCCTCCCCTGAGCCTGGCAGCCATAGGATGGCTGAGATGCAGCACAGTCCTACTCCTAATGAGAGCCAGTGAAGTTAACCCTCTTGCTCCCACAGCCTGTATCCTTTTGATGTAGGAGCTTGGAAGTTCATTGCTACTTTCTGGAAGTCAGTTATATTTAGTTTTATGAGAAACCACCAGTTTTCCAGAATGGCTGTACAATCTTGCATTCCCTCCAGCAATATGAGAGTTCCAGTAACCCAATATCCTCATCAGAAAGTGGTGATGTAAGTATTTATTAATTTAGCCATTCTAATAGGTGTGTAGTAGAGTCTAATTGTAGTTTTAATTTGCTTTCCTAAATAGCTAATGATGCTGAATAGTCTTTTGTTGTTGTTCTTGCTGAACATTATTTTTCATTATTCGTTTTATTTGCCATCCTTATATCTTCTTTGGTGAAGTATTTGCTTAATTCCTTTGTTCATTTTTAATTGGGCTGTTTTATTTTCTTATTGTTGATTTGTCAGAATTCTTTATATATTCTGGATATAGGTTTTTTGTAGGATATGTGATAGCTTGACATTTCACTTATTTTCTTTTGCAGAACTATTTTTTTTCCATTTTTGTTATCATTTCTAAGTTCACCCAACTCCTATATTTTCTTTTCCTTGTTTGCTTGTTTATGAATATGGATAAACAACTGTTCCAACAGCATTTATTGAAAATACCGTCCTTTCTCCACTGAATAGTGTATTGGTTTCCTGGGGCAACCATAGCAAATTACCACAAACTTCATGGCTTAAAACCATAGAAATTTACTCTCTCACAGTTGTGGATGCTAGAAATCTGAAATCAAGGTGTCTACAGGGCCATTCTCCCTCTGAAAGTTCTAGAGAGAATCCTTCTTTGCATCTTCTAGCTTCTGGTGGCTCCAGACACAACTTGGCTTGTAGCAGCATTACTCCAATCGCTGTCTCCTTCACATGGCCTTCTCTGTTTTCTCTTCTCTTCTTCTCTTACAAATTATAGACACTTGTGATCAGGTTTAGGACTCCTAATCCTATCCAAATTAATCTCATCTCTAGATCCTTATATTAATTATATCTGTAATGACCCTTTTTTCAAATAAGGTCATATTCATAGATTCATGGTGGGACATAGATTTTAGGGGGCCACTATTCAGCCACTATGGTCCACTCTCTGGACCCTCAAAATTCACATCCATCCCATGTGCAAAATTCATTCACATCTTACCAATATCCCATAAGTCTAAACTATTACAGCATCAACTATAAGTTGAAAACCTCATCTAAATATGATCAGTTCAAAAATTCCCAAATCTAATCTTTGAAATCTTCTACATCAGGTATGAGTGAAACTCTGGGTATGATCAATCCTTGGGCAAAATTATCCATTCATGCACCTGTGAAATGAGAAAATAATTTATCTGCTTCCAACATACAATGGTGGAACAGGCATAGGATAGACATTCCCATTCCTAAAGGGAGAAAATAGAAGGAATAAAGGGATCCAAACCAAGTCCAAACGAAGTCCAAAACCCAGCAGGGCAGAGTAATATTTTGTGACCCAATGCTCTGCCCTCTGCACCTGCACTGGTGACTCTGTGATTCCTCTGAGCCTGCAGTAGCTCTTCCCTCACCATCATTCTTCCTATTCACTGAAGGGTAGCATATATTTGCAGCTTATTGGCTCTGTCACCCTGTTTCCTGCCTAAAGAATCCAGAAGTGCAACAGCCTTCCTTCCTTCATTTCATCCTATCTCTGTCTCCTGCAGTCCAAGCTGGCAGCATTTCTGCTAATACATCATTCTAAAAGACCTGTGGATCTCTCAAAATTATCCATGTAACTGGACAAGAGGCTTCTCTACAGATTTCTCCTGGATAAACCCATCTTTGTCCCTCATTCTGCTCTTATGGCAGATTAGATTCATGAGCCACATACAATCCATTCAGCTCAAAGTTGTCCAGGCACATCCTTGGCCTACTCTCCAGAGTATGCTTTTCCAAAGATGATTTCCTAATTTTAGCATACTTGGCAATCTGGATAGTCTGAGAACCTACCAAATCATCAGGTGCCTGTTACTTTTTCTTAACATAACTTCCTCAATTTGTCTCTTCTCCCATTTTACTATATGCAGTAAGGAGAAACCCGTTTGTTTAATCACTGAATATGGCTTATAAAAATCAGAAGCCACAACCATAGAGAGGCTAATAGTAAATATAAAATAAAAATACCAAGGAATAAACATACAACAGACTTCAAACAGCTAATGAAAGCAACACAAGAGAGGCAAAAACTTGATCAGCATTGCAACTAATACATGATGCAAAAAAGCTAAGAGTAAGAAATTTGAAAATGAGTTTAACATTGTCAGAGAGATTAAAGAAGCTATCACATCCATGAAACAGCAGGCTTATCATAAAAAGAACCAGAAATCATGGAAATTAAGATAATTTCTGAAATGAAAGATCCATTAGAGAGACTGAATAATAACATAGATATAGATGAAAACTGAATCAATAACGCAAAGTATCAAACTAAGGTATTTTCCTAAAATATAGTACTAATAGTCAAAGAAATGGAGAATGTGAGAGGAAAGTCAGGAGATAAGCAGACCAGATCCACATTTAATAGTAATTTCTAAAGGAGAGAAGGGAGAGAGTTAATTCACAAAAAGTTAGGTAAACAGTACAATATATTAGCAATTAGAAACAAATTAGAAATACAGCATAATTTAAAATTCTCAAAAAAATGAAATACATAAGTATAAATATATCAAAATATGTACTGGATTTGTATGCAGAAAATTAGAGTGCTGAGAAAAGGAATCAAATAAATTATTTTTATCACGTCTCCTAAATAAATGGAGACATACTGTGTTCATGGATGGGAAGGCTCAGTACAGTAGAGATGTCAATTCTCCAGATTTATCAATAACAATAGCAATCAAAATTACAGTAAGTTTTTTTTGTTGTTGATAATGACAAGTTGACTCTAAAATTTATATGGAAAGGCAAAGGACCTATAATAGCTAAAACAATTTTGGAAGAGAACAGGTTGGGGGATACCACTCTACCCAATGTCTTATATAGCTGCAGTAATCACGACATATGGTATTGGTGAATGGGATAGATGATTGGAACAGAATAAAGTGTTCAACAAAACACACACACAGATATGCCCAAATGATTTTGTGCAAAAACATTTCAGTATTGTAAAGGCTGTCTTTTCAATAATGGTGTTGGAAGAATTGAACTTTCATAGGCAAAAAAAAAAAAATGATGGTCAACCTAAACTTCACACCTTATATGTAAGTTAGCTCAAAATAGATTGCAAATATAAATATAAAATATAAAACTATAAAACTTTAGAAGAAAGCATAGGAAAAAAATTTGGTAACCTAGGGTTAAATGAGTTCTTTGACCTGGTCAAAAGCATGTATTGTGAAAGAAAAAAAAAAATCCATACTATTGAATTTCACCAAAATTAAAGAACTTTTTCTTACCAGCCTTTTTGTCCATATACTCTACTTTTCTCCTGTTGCTAAGATACACTGTCCTTGCTCCTGCCTAAGGCAGACTTCACCACTTGACTCCCAGCCCCACTCACTGCTCAAGGACACTACTCCAGGAATTATCCCCTTTCTGTCCTACATTGTCAATCGTTCCCTTTCTACTGGAACTTTTCCATAAGAACATATATATACTATTATTTTGTCAATTGTTAAGAAACATTTTGACCCCATTTTTCTTTCAAGTTACCCTCTGTGCTGGTTTGAATCTATTATGTAACCCAGAAAAACCTATGCTCTTTTTTTTTTGCATAGGCAGGCACCAGGAATTGAACCTGGGTCTCCAGCATGGCAGACAAAAATTCTGCCACTGAGCCATTGTGGCCCACCCAAGCCTATGTTCTTTTAATCCATTCTTGTGGGGGCAAACCTATTGTGGGTGGAACCTTTTGGCTAAGCTATTTCAATTGAGATGTGACCTAGTCCAGTCAAGGTGGATCTTAATCCTTCACTGGAGTCCTTTATGAGAGGATAAAAGGAGAAATTTGGAGAGAGAGACATTTTGAAATCAGAATCCAGGAGAGAAGGACCAGCAGATGTCACCATGTGCCTTCCCATGTGACAGAGGAACCCTGGATGCCAACAGCCTTCCCTCCAAGAAGACCTGTTCTTCTTGATGCTTAAGTGGGACATTTTCATGGCCTTAGAACTGTACATTTGTAACCTAATAAAACCCCATTGAAAAAGCCAGTCTATGTCTGGTATATCATATTGCAGCAGCTTTAGCAAACCAAAACAGATTTTGGTTCTAGAGAAGTGGGGTGCTATAGAGTTTGCAAATACCAAACATGTTGGAATGGCTTTTTAAATGGATAAAGGGAAGATTCTGTAAGAATTGGGAGATTCTTGATAGGAAAGGCCTAGATTGCTTTGAAGAGAATGTTGTTAGAAACATAGACTCTAAAGATACTTCTGACAAGGCTTAGAAATGGTAAGTGTGTCACTGCAAACTGGAAGAAAGGCAATCCTTGTTTTAAAATGGCAGAGGATTTGGCAAAAGTCCTGCTGTTGGATGGAAGGGAGAATATGAAAGTGATAAGCTTGGATATCTAGCTGAGGAAATTTCCAAACTAAATGTGGAAAACACAGTCTGACTTCTCCCTACAGCTTATAGTAAAACATGAGAGGAAAGGAATAAGCTGAGAACTGAACTCTTGGGTACAAAGAAACCAAAAATTGATAGTTTGGAAAATTCTGAGCTTTTGGAATATGAGTCCACAGAGAACAGTGCTGCACATGAAGATTTAACCAAACGAGGAATTGTCAGCCATTTTACAACAAGCCAGACTTGGAGATGGAGCTATCCAGAAAGGATTTTTTGAAAGTCCTACTGTCTGATGCTTGAGACCCCTGTGAGCTGCATGCTAAACCACCAAGTTTTTTGTGTGACCTGTGTAAATGGAACCACTGCCAGTCTGGATTAAGAGGGAGAGACTGAAGGAAAAAATGACTTCATAGGCAGAACCATGGATGCCAAGGTCTGGAGCCAAGCAACCTCAGGCCAGGAGAGTGGACTCACAGATACACATGGAAAGAGTGAATTTTCTCTGGAGTTTGCAGGGGGAAGGCCTTCTGCCTTGTCGTTCAGGAAGAATGCTGCCACCTCAGGACCCTCGGATGCCTAGAGCATTGAGGGGAGCTCTGCTTCCCATCATTCAGGATGAGTGCTGCTGACTCAGGCTTCAGAGAGGGTGGAGCACATTCTCCAGGGACTGGGGAGAACCTGGCCACCACCCTTCCTGTCTAAGGGAGTTGAGAGTGTGTCCCAAAGATAGCAGAGGGTCCAACTGCCATGCAAATGCTTGAGGAGGGTATGCCTGAGAACAAGGTGGTCTCCCCAATGCTTGGAGATGTTAGAATCCTCACCCCAGTGTTTGGAGAGAGCAGTGTCACTGCATAAGCTCTTGGAGAGGGTGGGGCTGCCACTCTCTCAAGCTCCAGTGATAGAACTTCTTTCTATAGCTGACCCTCAGATTTTGAAATCTTATGAAGTATGTGCTGTAGGTTTTCACAGCGAATGTTTGGGACCTTTGACCCCTGTTTTCCTTCCAATTTCTCCCTATGGAAATGGGAAAATTTATCCTATTATTGTACCTCCTTTGTATATTGGAAACAGATCACTTTCTTAAGTTTCACAGGCCCACAGTTGGAGGGGAATTTTGCCTTAGGGTAGAACACACCTGTAACTGACTTTGATAAGACTTTATACTTAATATCATTACTGAAATGATTTAAGGCTTTTGTGATATTGGGATGGAATCAATGTATTTTTGCATTCAAAATGGATCAAGGTCCTAAACATTAGAGCTAGGACCATAAAACTCCTAGAAAAAAATGTAGGGAAACATCTTCAAGATCTTTGCTTGAGGGTGGGCCACCATGGCTCAGTGGCAGAGCTCTTGCCTGCCATGCCAGAGACCTGGGTTCAATTCCTGGTGCCTGCCCATGTAAAAAGGAAAAGAAAAAAAAAAGATCTTTGCTAGAAGGTGGTTTCTTAGACTTTAACCCCAAAGTACAAGTAACCAAAGTAAAAATAGACAAATGGGTTCTCCTCAAAATTGAATACTTCTATGCTTCAACAGACTTTGTCAAGAAAGTAAAAAGGCAGCCTACTCAATGGGAGAAAATATTTGGAAACCATATATTTGATACAGATTTAATATCCAGAATATATAAAGAAATCCTACAACTCAACAATAAAAAGACCAATTAAAAATGGGCAAAAGACTGGCATCATGAAACATAAGTTCCAAGGATGAGCCTGGCCCTGGCATCATGGATTAGTTGACCAAAAAGGGTAAAGAAATAGAGTTTCAATGGCTAAGAGATGTCAAATCAAGTCAAGAGGTCATTCTGGAGGTTACTCTAATGCAAGTTCCAGCCAGATATTGCAAACTGCCACAATATGGCAACCCCCAACCAACAGTCTTCCTAGAAACCCTGAAAGATATCCTGTGCTCTATAAAATTTTACTTATTAAGTTTGTTTTTCAGAGACTTGAAGCCTCCAGATTGTTCCAATGCCAGGGAAGCTCTGAAACCCAGAGATACAGGACTCTCCAAGAACAACTGGTTTCATCATTTCATTCTGTTGCCCCTTAATAGCAACACACCTTTTCAGCCTTGAAGCAGTTAGAGTCGTCACCTAGATATCCCTCAAGATTGAGAGATAATTATCAAAGGAGAGGGAAGAATTGTAACCAAGAAATCAGGATGTAAGGGATGATTACTGCATCATATTCCTTTTTGATTTCTGGGATATTGGAGTAGATAGGGAAATACCTGAAAGCCCTAAACTATAATTCAGCTGCCCTGATATCTGAAATAAGTGTAAAAGCCCTTATCTTGTGCCTCTATGACTGTAAGAGCTGTTACTCCTTTTATCTGGTCATTTTATTATAGGGCAATAGATCCTAATGGTAATGAAGAATTTGAAGCCAGCCATTAATTAGCTTCAGCTCTGGACATTTGTAAATCACATCAGCTAGATTCTGTTATTGAAAGATAACTTGTGTCCCTTCCTTTTGGCTCACACCTTTAGTACTGAAGTGATAGCTCTGCCTCCCCTCTTTTCAACTTATATTCTCCTATTGAAATGACAATGATAATACTGTCCCCTTTTCTGCTCTGAACTTGATATTCAAAATTACCTCATCTCCCCTTGCTAAAATCCTTAAAAACCTTGAGCCCTCTAACCTTGATAGACAGATTTTGGGCCACTAGGCCATCTGCTCTCCTACTGTGCACCTAGTAATAAACCTTTTTGCTCTTTGGGGAAAAATGGGCCACAGACTTGAATATACACTTTTCTAAAGAGGAAATACAAATAGTTAAAAAGCTCATGAAAAGATGCTCAACATCACTAGCTATTGGAGAAATGAAAATCAAAACCACAATGTAGTATTATTTCACATGGCCTAAAATGGCCATTATAAAAAACTCAGAAAACTACAAGTACTGGAGGGGATGTTGAGAAACAGGAGCCCTTATTCACTGCTAAGAATGTAGAATGGTACAGCTACTTTGGAAGGCAGTTTGGTGTTTCCTAAGGAAGGTAAGTATAGGATTGCCATATGATTCAGCAATCCCACTACTAGGTATATCCTCAGGAGACCTGGAAGCAGGGATGTGAACAGACATTTGCACGCTGGTGTTGATAGCTGCATTTTTCTCAATGGACAAAAGATGGAAACAACCCAAGTGCCTATAAACTGATGAATGGATAAACAGACCATGGTATATA
Source organism: Myrmecophaga tridactyla (assembly GCA_004026745.1). Lineage (NCBI taxonomy): Eukaryota > Metazoa > Chordata > Mammalia > Pilosa > Myrmecophagidae > Myrmecophaga > Myrmecophaga tridactyla. The sequence continues at coordinate 14,369 of PVIY010043118.1, forward strand.
CATATTATAGAATATTATGCATCATTAAGAAGAAGTGAGGTCCTGATGTATGCAACAATGTGGATGAACCTTGAGAACACTATGATGAGGGAAATAAGCCAGACACAGAAGCACAGTTATTGTATGGTCTCTCTAATGGGAACTAATTATAATGAGCAAACTCTGGGAGTTAAAATTTTAAAGTATAGATCACCAGGAGATAGAGGGTAGAGAATGGGAAGATGATGCTTAAGATGTACAGAATTTGAAATAAGGTTGATTTGAAATGTCTGGAAATGGATAGAGGTAATGGTAGCATGGTACGTAAGTGTAATTAACAGTGCTGAATGTGAGTATGGCTGAAAGGGAACTGTAAGGCTGTGTATGCCACTAGAAGGAAAGCTAGAGGATAAAACATGAGACTATATAACATAGCAAAATCTATAGTGGACAATGACTGGTTAATTGTACAAATATAAGAAAGTTCTTCCATGAACAAATACACATAGCTATTGCATGGTGTTAATAACATGGGAATATGGGGAAAATACATGTAATACAAACTAAGGACTATAGTTAACAGTAACACTGTAATATTTCATCAGTTATAACAAAGGTACTATATCAAAGCTGAGTGTCAATAATGGGAGTGTAAAAGGGGTATGGGATTTCTTTTTTTGAACAATGAGAATATTCTCCAATTGATTGTGTTGGTGAATGTATAACTCTGTGATTTTACCAAGAGCAATTGTTTGTACAGTTTGGGTGGATTGTATGGTGTGTGAATAAAACTGTTAAAAAATAAAAGGTAAGAACCCAAAAAACAATAGTTCTATAAAGAGAAATAGACAAATCAATATTGTTGTAGTTGGAAATTTGAATTTACTCTCTTAATAATTGATAGAACAAGTAGATAGACAATCAGCAAGGATATAGTAGGTAGGCTTTGAACACTACCAACTGAGTTGACCTAATTAACATTTGTAGAACATTTCACGCAGAAATGGCAGAATACACATTATTTTTAAGTACATGCAGATCATTTATCAAGATAGACCATATTCTGTGCCAAAAATAAGGCTCAATAAATTTAAAAGGTTTCAAGTAATTCAAAGTGTGTTCTCTGACCACACAGAAAAAATTGAAATCAATAACAGAAAAGTAATTGGAAAATTCCCCAATTTTTAGAAACTAACATGTTTCTAAATAACCTATGAATCAAAGAAGAAATCCAAAAGGAAATTGAAAAGTGTTTTCAACTGAATGAATATAAAACACAACATAACTAAATTTGTAGGATGTCTCTAAAGAAACATAGGGAAATTTAAAGTACTAAATGCCTAGATTGCAAAAGAAGGGCTCAAATCGATCACAGTTGCTACCTTAAAAAGCTAACAAGAAGAAGGAAAAAATTAAACCCAATGTTAGTGAAGAAGAGGAAGAAGTTTGGAGCTGGAGTTAATGAAATAGAAAAAGATCAACAGTGAAAATTAAAGAAACCAAAAGCTAGTTTTTTGAGAAGACTGATTTAAGTCAGGCTGATCAGGTAAAAAGAGAAAAGACACAAATTATCAAAATAAAAAATGAAAGAGATGATATCACTACAAGTTTTACAGATTCTAACAGATAAGGGAATATTAGGAACATCTTATTGTCAATAAATGTGATAACTCAAATAAGGTGAACAAATTACATTAAAGATACAAGCTACAAAGCTCACTCAAGAAGAAATAGATAATATAAATATCCGTATGTTGATTAAAAAATGAAAGAAATTGGATTTGCATTTAAAAACCAGATCACAAAGAAAACTCCAGACACCAGATGACTTCATTTGTGATCTGTAACAAACATTTAAGGAAAAAAAATGGTAATTTTACACAAACTCTTCCAAAAAATTAAAGAGAGGGAAATGATTCCTAACTCATTCTATGAACCCAGCATTACTCATATTCAAAACACAGACTAATATATTAGAAGAAAACAAGGCCATACCTCTCAACTGATGCAGAAAAATGTATTTGACAAATTTCAACATCTAGAGAGAGGAATTTTTTCAACTAGATAGCAAATGAAAAACCTTCAGCAATCATAATTCTTCATGGTAAAAGACTGACTGTTTCCTTCTACATTCTAAGATAACGAATGAGACAAGGATGTGTCCTTCCATCACTTCTGTTCACTTCAATTCAGCCTGTACAACAGCCAAGAGAAAGAAATTTTAAAAACAAGGAGGAGAGAGGAGGGGCCAAGATGGTGGCTTAGCAATGTGCGCATTTTAGTTTGTCCTCCAGAACAACTACTAAATAACCAGAAACAGTACAGAACAGCTCCTGGAGCCACGTTAGTGACCGGACACACAGCGTACCCCAGTCTGGACCAGCTGGACCAGCTGCAAACCACCCCAAGACCGTAAGTTCCCCAAGCCGTGGCACCCGGTGCCCGGCGCCCCTCCCCCACAGGCGGCTTCCCAGAGGGAAAGGAAAGAGACTCTAAACCTGGTCAAGGCAGAGGTCACTCATTGGGCTCACGGAAAAAGAGTAAAGGGGAGGAAACGGAGGTTTTAGTGGCTGTATTTCTACAGAGACTTGGCAGCCACTGGATTGAGTGGCGGGACTTCTCGGGCTGCAACGGCCCCAGGCATAGGCAGAAACGGGCTGCTTTCAGGGCTGTCTCCCACCTGTGCCTTCCCCAGGGGAAGGGTGAAGCCCAACTCAGGTGGAATCCCTCCCTCAAGGAATTCAGACCCCAGGTCTTGGCAATTTGAAGCCATTAAAACCAGCCTACAACCTCTCCTCCGTCTCCACCACGCCCCCAGCAGGGAGAGTCTTCCAAAGTTAAAAGTGCCCCAACATCTTTTGCTGGTGCGACCCGCAGGCAGACGCGCTACATACTGGGCAGGATAAGAAAAACAGAGCCCAGAGACTTCACAGGAAATTCTTTTAACCTGCTGGGTCTCACCCTCAGGGAAAACTGATGCAGGTGACTCCTTCCCCCTGATAGGAGGCCAGTTTAGTCCGGGAAAACCCGGCTGGAGTCTATAATACCTACATAGACCCTCCTAAGCGTGGGGAGGGAAAAGGCACCATACAAGCAGGGCAAGAAACAAGAAAACAAGGACTGAAAAATTATCTTCTGTTAAACAAAACCTAAGCTAGAGGTCCAGAAAAAGCTGAACTGAATGTCAAAGAACAGATAGACAACAAATTCATCCAGCAAGAAAACCCTAGGTAAGAGAAGTGAAAGCAATCTCCAGAATAAACTAATTAAGGTAATTAAATGTCTAGACGCCAGCAAAAAATAACAAATCACACCAGGAAAATTGAAGATATGGCCCAGTCAAAGGAACAAACCAGTAGTTCAAATGAGATACAAGAGCTGAAAACAACTAATTCGGAATATACGAACAGACATGGAAAACCTCATCAAAAACCAAATCAGTGAATTGAGGGAGGATATGAAGAAGGCAAGGAATGAACAAAAAGAAGAAATGGAAAGTCTGAAAAAACAAATCATGGAACTTATGGGGATGAAAGATACAGTAGAAGAGATGAAAAAAACAATGGAAACCTACAATGGTAGATTTCAAGAGACAGAGGTTAGGATTAGTGAACTGGAGGACAGAACATCTGAAATCTGACAAGAAACAGAAACTATAGGGAAAAAAATGGAAAAATATGAGCAGGGACTCAGGGAATTGAATGATAATATGAACCGCACAAATATACGTGTTGTGGGTGTCCTGGAAGGAGAAGAGAAGGGAAAAGGAGGAGAAAAACTAATGGAAGAAATTATCACTGAAAATTTCCCAACTCTTATGAAAGACCTAAAATTACAGATCTAAGAAGTGCAGCGTACCCCAAAGAGAATAGATCCAAATAGACGTTCTCCAAGACAATTACTAGTCAGAATGTCAGAGGTCAAAGAGAAAGAGAGGATCTTGAAAGCAGCAAGAGAAAAGCAATCCATCACGTACAAGGGAAACCCAATAAGACTATGTGTAGATTTCTCGGCAGAAACCATGGAGGCGAGAAGACAGTGGGATGATATATTTAAATTACTAAAAAAGAAAAACTGCCAACCAAGAATTCTATACCCAGCAAAACTGTCCTTCAAAAATGAGGGAGAAATTAAAACATTTTCAGACAAAAAAATCACTGAGAGAATTTGTGACCAAGAGACCAGCTCTGTGAGAAATACTAAAGGGAGCACTAGAGACAGATATGAAAAGACAGAAGAGAGAGGTGTGGAGAAGAGTGTAGAAAGAAGGAAAATTAGATATGACATATAAAATACAAAAGGCAAAATGGTAGAGGAAAGTACTACCCAAACAGTAATAACACTAAAGGTTAACGGATTGAACTCCCCAATCAAAAGACATAGACTGGCAGAATGGATTAAAAAAACAGGATCTTTCTATATGCTGTCTACAGGAAACACATCTTAGACCCAAAGATAAACATAGGTTGAAAGTGAAAGGTTGGGAAAAGATATTTCATGCAAATAACAACCAGAAAAGAGCAGGAGTAGCTATACTAATATCCAACAAATTAGACCCCAAATGTAAAACAGTTAAAAGAGACAAAGAAGGATACTATGTACTAATAAAAGGAACAATTCAACATGAAGACATAACAATCATAAATATTTATGCATCGAACCAAAATGCCCCAAAATACATGAAGCAACCACTGCAAACACTGAAAAGGGAAATAGACACATCTACCATAATAGTTGGAGACTTCAATTCCCCACTCTCATCAATGGACAGAACATCTAGACAGAGGATCAATAAAGAAACAGAGAATTTGAATATTACAATAAATAAGCTAGACTTAACAGACATTTATAGGACATTACACCCCACAACAGCAAGATACACACTTTTCGCAAGTGCTCATGGATCATTCTCAAAGATAGACCATATGCTGGGTCACAAAGCAAGTCTCAACAAATTGAAAAAGATTGAAATCATACAAAACAATTTCTCAGATCATAAGGGAATGAAGTTGGAAATCAATAATAGGCAAAGCACCAGAAAATTCACAAATATGTGGAGGCTCAACAACACACTCTTAAACAACCAGTGGGTCAAGGAAGAAATTACAAGAGAAATCAGTTAATATCTCGAGGCAAATGAGAATGAAAACACAACATATCAAAACTTATGGGATGCAGCAAAGGCAGTGCTAAGAGGGAAAATTTATTGCCCTAAATGCCTATATCAAAAAAGAAGAAAGGGCAAAAATACAGGAATTAACTGTCCACTTGGAAGAACTGGAGAAAGAACAGCAAACTAACCCCAAAGCAAGCAAAAGGAAAGAAATAACAAAGATTAGAGCAGAAATAAATGAAATTGAGAACATGAAAACAATGGAGAAAATCAATAAAACCAGAGGTTGGTTCTATGAGAAAATCAATAAGATTGATGAGCCCTTAGCAATATTGACAAAAAGAAGAAGAGAGAGGATGCAAATAAATAAGATCAGAAATGGAAGAGGAGACATAACCACTGACCCCACAGAAATAAAGGAGGTAATAACAGGATACTATGAACAAATTTATGCTAATAAATACAACAATGTAGATGAAATGGACAACTTCCTAGAAAGGCATGAACAACCAACTCTGACTCAAGAAGAAATAGATGACTTCAACAAACCAATCATAAGTAAAGAAATTGACTCAGTCATTAAAAAGCTTCCCAAAAAGAAAAGTCCAGGGCCAGATGACTTTACAGGTGAATTCTACCAAACATTCCAGAAAGAATTAGTACCAATTCTGCTCAAACTCTTCAAAAAAATTGAAGAGGAGGGAAAGCTACCTAATTCATTCGATGAAACTAACATCACCCTCATACCAAAATCAGGCAAAGATATTACAAAAAAAGAAAACTACAGACCAATCTATCTAATGAATATAGATGCAAAAATCTTCAACAAAATTCCAGCAAATCAAATCCAGCAACACATTAAAAGAATTATACATCATGACCAAGTAGGATTCATCCCAGGTATGCAAGGACAGTTCAACATAAGAAAATCAATTAATGTAATACACCATATCAACAAATCAAAGCAGAAAAATCACATGATCATCTCAATTGATGCAGAGAAGGCATTTGACAAAATTCAACATCCTTTCCTGTTGAAAACACTTCA